>JAWPHD010009405.1:0-104252 GCA_037043455.1 Cyrtodaria siliqua | reverse complement strand
TGTTTAAAAAAAAAAATAAAAAAAAAAAGTTTCAAGTGGGGTGTGCGGTGTGGTCGATGAGGGGTGTGGGATGAGATAGGCGGGGGGTGGGGGCAGCAACATAAATGTGTTAAGAATTTAGCAAAAGCAACACGAAAATATGTAAAAAAAAAAAAAAAAAATTCAAGTGGGGGGTGGGGTGGGGGGGGGGGTGGAGCATGGGTGAGAGGCGGGAGTGGGTGGGGGGGGGAGGGGCAACATATATGTGTAAGAATTGACTAAAACAACAAAGAAATATGTAAAAAAAAAAAAAAATCAAGTGTAGTGTGTGACGGGGAGGTCGAGGGGGATGGGGGGGTGGGGGAGAGGAGTCGGGGGTGGCGAAGGTTGCAACATATGTGTAAGAATCGATCTAAAAGAACACAGAAATATGAAAAACAAAAAAAAATCAAGTGGGGTGGAGCGTGGGTGAGAGGCGGGAGTGGGTGGGGGAGAGAGGCAACATATATGTGTAAGAATTGACTAAAACAACAAAGAAATATGTAAAAAAAAAAAAAAAAATTCAAGTGTGTGTGTGTGCGGGGGGTATGAGGGGGGATGGGGGGTGGGGGGAGAGGCGGTGGTGGCGAAGGTTGCAACATATGTGTAAAGAATCGACTAAAAGAACACAGAAATAGAAAAAAAAAAAAAAATCAAGTTGGGGTAGAGCGATGGGTGAGAGGCGGGAGTGGTATGGGGGAGGGGGCAACATATAGTGTGTAAGAATTGACTAAAACAACAAAAGAGAATATGTAAAAAAAAAAAAAAAAAGTTTCAAGTGTTGTGTGTGGCGGGTGGTGAGGGGGGATGGGGGGTGGTGGGGGAGAGGCGGTGGTGGCGAAGGTTGCAACATATGTGTAAGATCAACTAAAAGAACACAGAAATATGAAAAAAAGAAAAAAAAAATTCATAGTGGGTGGAGCGTGGGTGAGAGGCGGGAGTGGGTGTGGGGGGCAGGGGGCAACATATATGTGTAAGAATTGACTAAAACAACAAAGAAATATGTAAAAAAAAAAAAAAAATAAGTTCAAGTGTGTGTGTGGTTAGGCGTTGGTAAGGGGGGGATGGGGGGTGGGGGGGGAGAGGCGGGGGGTGGCGAAGGTTGCAACATATTGTGTAAGAATCAACTAAAAGAACACAGAAAATATGAAAAAAAAAAAAAAAATCAAGTGGGGTGGAGCGTGGGTGAGAGGCGGGAGTGGGGTGGGGGGAGGGGGCAACATATATGTGTAAGATTGACTAAAACAACAAAGAAATATGTAAAAAAAAAAAAAAAAATTCAATGTGTGTGTGTGGCGGGGGGTGTGATGGGGGGATGGGGGGGTGGGGGGAGAGGGCGGGAGTGTGGCGAAGGTTGCAACATATGTGTAAGAATCGACTAAAAGAACACCAGAAATAAGAAAAAAAAAAAAATTCAAGTGGGGTGGAGCGTGGGGTGAGAGGCGGGGAGTGGGTGGGGGGAGGGGGCAGAGAATATATGTGTAAGAATTGACTAAAACAACAAAGAAATATGTAAAAAAAAAAAAGAAAGAAAAAAGTTTCAAGTCTGGGGAGTGAGGGGGTGTGGGTGGGAGGGGTGATGGAGAGGCGGTGGGGTGGGGGATGTGGGTGCCTGGGGGGCGGGGAGGCTTGTGCAACATATATATGTCAAGAATTGACTAAAACAAGACAGAAATGTGTAAAAAAAAAAAAAAAAAAATGTGGAGGGGAGTGGGGGCGGGGGTAGGGGGGTGGGGAGGAGGGGAGCCCATGCCCCAATATGGGTGAAGTAATAACATGCATAATGCTATTAACAAATCCCAAACCAAAAATTATAGATATATACATGCTTACATGCAAACTCTAAATCTGCCTTTATTTCACATTTTATATGTCATTCACAATTTTGGGTTCCATGGGGAGCCCAGAATTTGCAGAAGACAAAATTACTTATCCAACCCTTTACACATACAACTAAGGAAACTAATTCCAAAATTTAGTTCAGCTGAGGACAAGAAATGTAAGAGATATAGAACCTGTAAACACAGCTTACACGCAAAATTTTGATGTGAAATAGACATATTTTAAGGGCTATCAGAATTTGGGTTCCATGGGAGCCCATGGGTTACAGGAACCAGAAGATTGCTTATGCAGCCCTTAAGATAATGCTATAAGGAAGCCTCATGAACAAATTTGGTTGTGCTAGGATACAGAAATGTAAGAGATATAGACTTGTAAACACAGCTTACACGCACACCTTGATGTGAGACGCCGACGCCACGCCATCAACGCCAACGCAGACGCCGACGCCGACCCCAGGGGGTGATTACATAAGCTCTCTTGTTCTTCGAATAGTCGAGCTAAAAATACTAATTTAATGTTTTAATTTTACAATAATATGCAAACTGTGTAAGCCAAAATTAAGGTTTTGTTTAATACCCTAGCGAACCCCTGTTTTCGCTTCTTGGAGAAGGGTGGTTGGATGGGGTATGAAAGTTAATACTCGGACCACGTAATGGTTTCCAAATGAAAAAGACCAATCTTTATAAGTGAGTACTCTTAAGGGAGGTTACTCTCTAATGTTCCCGCTTCGAAGAAATGGGTTTACCTCTAAAGCTACTGGTTGAAAAAGCTGTTGAACTGCACAGTCAATAACTGTCACTATGTCTTCACGAACGTATTCTGAAAAATATGCAATATGTCATACAACACAGTCCAAACAGTTTCAAATTTGCACTATTGTAAAATAAACTATTCTCAGTTGCAAAATAAAGTGGACATGGCGTTCTGTTTAGATTTAATGGTATAAACATTTTTTAGAATTAAATAGACAAATTCCTAAATGAATATGCCATGTTTGGTACCAAAGTTGTTATCATTCCATTGCCAATATCATGTTGTCATTTGTTTTTCAATAGGTTGAAACGTTAGGGACTGTCACTTGATAAAGAGGATAGGGTGTAAAGTAAAATGTTCAAAGTGTCCACTCTTTTTTAGCAACTGAGTATATATGAAGTGACACTGTGTGTACGAGTCAAAATAACAATAAATATTAAGAAATAAATGCAAAAGGAGATCTATCTTGAAACAAAAAGAAGAGAACTCTTTGAAAGAAATTGTTTGAATCCAATCATATATTGTTTCACAATTCTTTGTTTTAAAAAATCTGAAAAAAATACATGTAAGTATGATTAAACGAACCTTAAAGATAATAATAGAATTATGAGGAAGTCATGAAGGGTCCCGCAAATGAAATGAAATGCAAAAAAGGAAAGTACATGCATTGCTTGAAAAAATGGTATGTCAAGTGTTAAATGATACAGGTGTCTAGTAAGGCATTAATGATACAGTTGTCTAGTAAGGCATTAATGATACAGGTGTCTAGTAAGGCATTAATGATACAGGTGTCTAGTAAGTCATTAATGATACAGTTGTCTAGTAAGGCATTAATGATACAGGTGTCTAGTAAGGCATTAATGATACAGTTGTCTAGTAAGGCATTAATGATACAGTTGTCTAGTAAGGCATTAATGATACAGGTGTCTAGTAAGGCATTAATGATACAGTTGTCTAGTAAGGCATTAATGATACAGGTGTCTAGTAAGGCATTAATGATACAGTTGTCTAGTAAGGCATTAATGATACAGTTGTCTAGTAAGGCATTAATGATACAGGTGTCTAGTAAGGCATTAATGATACAGGTGTCTAGTAAGGCATTAATGATACAGTTGTCTAGTAAGGCATTAATGATACAGGTGTCTAGTAAGGCATTAATGATACAGGTGTCTAGTAAGGCATTAATGATACAGTTGTCTAGTAAGGCATTAATGATACAGTTGTCTAGTAAGGCATTAATGATACAGGTGTCTAGTAAGGCATTAATGATACAGGTGTCTAGTAAGGCATTAATGATACAGGTGTCTAGTAAGGCATTAATGATACAGGTGTCTAGTAAGGCATTAATGATACAGGTGTCTAGTAAGGCATTAATGATACAGTTGTCTAGTAAGGCATTAATGATACAGGTGTCTAGTAAGGCATTAATGATACAGTTGTCTAGTAAGGCATTAATGATACAGTTGTCTAGTAAGGCATTAATGATACAGGTGTCTAGTAAGGCATTAATGATACAGGTGTCTAGTAAGGCATTAATGATACAGGTGTCTAGTAAGGCATTAATGATACAGGTGTCTAGTAAGGCATTAATGATACAGGTGTCTAGTAAGGCATTAATGATACAGTTGTCTAGTAAGGCATTAATGATACAGGTGTCTAGTAAGGCATTAATGATACAGTTGTCTAGTAAGGCATTAATGATACAGTTGTCTAGTAAGGCATTAATGATACAGGTGTCTAGTAAGGCATTAATGATACAGTTGTCTAGTAAGGCATTAATGATACAGTTGTCTAGTAAGGCATTAATGATACAGTTGTCTAGTAAGGCATTAATGATACAGTTGTCTAGTAAGGCATTAATGATACAGGTGTCTAGTAAGGCATTAATGATACAGGTGTCTAGTAAGGCATTAATGATACAGGTGTCTAGTAAGGCATTAATGATACAGTTGTCTAGTAAGGCATTAATGATACAGGTGTCTAGTAAGGCATTAATGATACAGTTGTCTAGTAAGGCATTAATGATACAGTTGTCTAGTAAGGCATTAATGATACAGTTGTCTAGTAAGGCATTAATGATACAGGTGTCTAGTAAGTCATTAAAGTTAAATAAAATTTAAAGAACTTGCTACATCATATATTATAACCACATAATAGCAGTTGTCAGAAAATATTGGCATATTTATATAATGGAAAACTACAAACTACAATTAAAGGGTGTTTTATCTCAAAAAATAAATAAAAAATACTTTAACTAAATATTTAAAAGAACACACTTGGAAAGGAATCTTTTGAATAAGAAATGTTTATGTAAAATAGATCATTCAGTCCTCATAACAAGCCATTTTGAAAACCTGCAATCTCCATTTACAGAGTGATACAAACAAGATAATTTAACTTAAATTTAAGTCAAAATCATGACAAATGCTTAGGTAATATTTGAAAGCAATTGCTAGATAGAAATAGAAATAGTTTTATCATTCGGAAACGAATATGATGACGGACAGACTGCGGGTACTGGTGTGGTTCTCTGTGTGCAGAATGTCTGAAGACAGTATCAAACTGAGTAAACGTAATTGTTGGCAGAATAAGTTCACTAAGTAGGTCAAGGTCATGCATGGTGACCTTTGTATGTTTAGCATTGATGTGTAGTACCCATCATAGTGTTTCTATGCAGGTATTAATTTAAAACATAACTGCTGACCCAAAAATTTCTTAAAGTAGGTCATTGTGAAAGTAGGTCATTGTGACCTTTTGGTATTGTCTTGTTTTACTCATCAAAGTGTTTCTACCAGT
Source organism: Cyrtodaria siliqua (assembly GCA_037043455.1). Taxonomy (NCBI): domain Eukaryota; kingdom Metazoa; phylum Mollusca; class Bivalvia; order Adapedonta; family Hiatellidae; genus Cyrtodaria; species Cyrtodaria siliqua. The sequence continues at coordinate 98,843 of JAWPHD010009405.1, read as the reverse complement.
ATGAAGAAAATTAGAAGGCTTTTAATAGGAAATTCAAGATGGCCGCCACTTCTAAAAATAGATATTAAAAATGCGACTGTGGCGACTACTTCTCAAAAACCGGAAGTGATAATGAATTGGAACCTTTACCAAGAGGAATGGTAGGCAAAATATAGCAATTTTAATTGAATCAAGGGCCATAACTCCTGTCTTACCGGTCCAAATTGACTGGTCTTCGAAATCATCCGAGCTTTCATTGATATCAATAATATGGTAAAGTTTGAAAAAGATCAGGTGAAAAATAAAGGCCCTATCGTGTTAACGGGGCCAAATTATAGCACATTTCAGAAATTCAAGGGCCAAATGGTCATTTGTTTGAAATGAATTTGGAAGGTAAGTGTCTTGAAGAGTTGATAGTATGTTTTGTCTTGGGTTTGATGTAAAAGTAATGTCATTTTGTGAGTTAAAGTTCACAGATGGACGTCCACAGCAACATATGGACAATGTCTAAACTCATGTGGTTTTGACAACCAAGCTATAAAAAATAATTATTTGCTGTTATTCCTAAAATTGCATCCCATTAAAAAAACCAGAAAACTGCTCACAAATAAAGTTGTTCTTAACTTTAACATCAATTTTTTTTACTCTTTTGGAAATGGTACCAGTACCCATTCATTTTGGAAAATTTGTTTTGTTTTGCTTAAACTGGATGTTTTTCACTATCGGACAAATGCATTAATATATGCTTAAATACTTTCCAAACACATTACCGTATATACATATACAGTGCAGCAGTCCAACGATAATTGACGATTTTTAAAGAGAAGGTTCCGTCAACAAATTTGTTTTTTATTTTTATTTCAAAGTTTAAATTGCTTTCATATAGAATTGGGAAAAAACCCATACTTTTTGCAATTGGGAATGGTTTCTTTTATCATGTGTATCAGTACCACTTATATAGGGGGACAAGGATGACTTGTAATTATATATGCGAGTCTGTTTGCTATACAAGAAAAATTAAACAAAGTTACCTACCATTATATAGAAATTTCAGTTTCGACTTGCCCGCTAAGTAATCATCTAGAATACCCTCTGTACTCTCTATGTAGTCTTGGCTACCTTGACTGCCCTTTCTACTCATCTTCTCTTCCCCTAACAATACTAAACTACTGTCATATGTTTCAGTTTCCATGGTAGCAGAACCGCTTTCCACAGCACCCACTACATTTCCATTTTCAAAAAATGACCGACCACTCCCTGAAGCATCATGGTAGGTAAGACTGCTTGAAATTGGTGGTGATGACCTGGTGACCTTTTCCCGACCATGACCTTTGGCCATGAAATCTTCAGCATTTTCCATGAGGTTATCAGCAGGGTCATAGGACTGACTGACACCGGTATCTGAATCATGTGGGCTGTTTATCGAGTTCTTATCACTGCCTCCACCAACTATCTCTTTGTAGATGTCCTCGTCGTAATCAACTCTGACCGTGTTGCTATGGTAATGGTCACTATGGGCTACAACTCGATTATGAGCCTTGAGAACTTTAGTTTTAGACGATGAAGGTGTCTGCAGCTTGTGTAGGTCAGTGTAGAGTATCAACACTAGGAATATCTGCAGGGTCCATAGACACGCCATAAATGCCTAAAATGAAGAATAATTTGTGAACTTTTTGTAAATTAATGATAAATAGGTTTATACCTGTACTACATTAGAACAAACTATTGTAAGACAGTTTGCAACACATTACATGCCTTAGGTGGAGGCTATTTCCCGAAGAAACAGAGGAAACTGGGACAATTGCAACCCAGCCCTTGCTGAAGATATTCTTTTGGTTCTGGTTTACCTTAAGGACAAGATTCCAGTACAGTGACTTCCACAGCTTACAGACGCGACATGAAAATGTAATGCAAAATTCAACTGAACCAATCATGTGGAAAAGATGGTTCCTTTAAATTTGAAGAGAGTCAAAACAAGGTTTTCCTCAAACTAAAACAGCTGCGACTAAAAATTGCAAAATGATATATCGGCATTAAACTTATATAAACAGGCTTAAAGTTTTAAGTAAATCTCCCTTTTTTCAGCTCAATAAAGTCTGGCTTCAAAATCATACAATACACTACTTAATTTCATACAACTCATATATATAAAATAATATACAATTTGTATGGTCTTACTGCAGAGTAACGCAGTATAAGCATGACAAGACTTAGAGCCTCGACATGTTTATGAGATAATACAGACTTTGCGTTATGTAGAAGTCCATTATATTACTGTCAAATTTGCTTTAAATCACCTCATGTCCTCAAGTGTTAATTGAAACAACTAATATGAAACTTATCCATAATGGTAAAAAGTAATGTGACCTTTTAACCATTGTTGATATACAAAATACCAATCCTTTTGGTTCTGCAGGCTGTCCGTTTTATGCTGAAGCATTGTGTTCAGGTGTTTATGGGATACAATATAACTGTACATTACTTCACACACAAGGTATTGAAATTACAGTCAAACCTGTTTTAAGAGACCGCTCAGGGGAAAGACCAACAAGAGCTGTCGGAGAACAGCGCAGCTCGACTATTCGATTTTTCGGAGAATAATAAATTTATAGCTAGTATATACCATCAGAAAACAAGGCTACAACAATGTGGGGTGGGGTTGGGAGCACAACATAACTATGTGTAAGAATTGACCAAAACTACACAGAAATATGTAAAAAAAATATAAAAAAAAAAAATATCGAGTTTTGAGTGGGGTGCGGGGTGGGGGTGGGAGAGAGGCGGGGGTGGATGGTGGGGGGTGGGGGTGGTGAGGGCAACATATATGTGTAAGAAGCTATGTAATAATTCACCAAAACAACACAAAAATATGAAGTAAAAAAATAATTAAAAAAATCGAGTTTGAGTGGGATGGGGTAGAGGTGTGGGGTGGGGAGGGCAACAAGTGTAAGAATTGACTAAAACAACAAAGAAATATGTAAAAAAAAAAAAAAAAAATTCAAGTGGGGTGGGGTGAGAGGCAGGGGGTGAGGGGAGAGGCGGGAGTGAGTTGGGGCGGGGAGAGAGGGTGCAACATATATGTGTAAGAATTGACTAAAACAACAAAGAAATATTTAAAAAAAAAAAAGTTCTAGTGTGGTGTGGGGGGGGGGGGGGGGGGGGGGGGGGGAAGGCGGGGGTAGGGGGGGGGAGGGGGCAACATATATGTGTAAGAATTGACAAAAGTAACACAGAAATATGTAAAAAAAAAAATAGTTTCAAGTGGGTGTGGGGTGTGGGGGAGAGCTGGGGAGAGGCGGGAGTGGGCAGGGGGAGGGGGCAACATATATGTGTAAGAATTGACTAAAACAACAAAGAAATATGTAAAAAAAACAAAAAGTTTCAAGTGGGGGGGGGGGGGGGCAACACATGTGTGTAAGAATTGCTAAAACAACAAAGAAATATGTAAAAAAAAAAAAAAAAAAGTTCCAAGTGTGGGGCGGGATGGGAGGATGGGGTGAGGGGGGGTTAAAACATATAAGTGTCAGAATTGATAATAGCAACACAGAAATATGTAAAAAAAAAAAAAAAAAAAGTTCCAAGTGTGGGGCAGGATGGGGGGATGGGGTGAGGGGGGGGGGGGGGGTTAAAACATATAAGTGTCAGAATTGATAAAAGCAACACAGAAATATGTAAAAAAAAAAAAATCAAGTTTGGGGGGGTGGGGGTGGGGGGGGGGGTGGGGGGAGGGGGTGGATGGGGTAACATATATGTATAAAAATTGACTAAAACAACAAAGACATATGTATAAAAAAAAAAAAAAAATTCAAGTCTGGGGCGGGGTGGGGGTGGGGGTGATGGGGTGAGAGGCGGGAATCAGTGTTTTGTGGAGGTTTATGTGTGTAAGAATTGACTAAAACAACAAAGAAATATGTAAAAAAAAAAAAATCAAGTGTGGGGCATGGTGGGTGGGGTGATGGCATGAGAGGCGGTGGGGGGGGGTTGGGGAGCGGGGAGGGTTGCAACATACATGTATAAGAACTGACAAAAGCAACACAGAAATATGTAAAAAAATAAAAATAAAAAAATGTTTCAAGTCTTGGGCGGGATGGGGGTGGGGAGGTGATGGGGTGAGAGGCGTGGGGGTGGGGTGGTGGGTGCAGGGAGGGTTGCAACATATATGTGTAAGAATTGACTAAAACAACACAGAAATATGTAAAAATAAATAAAAAAATTCAAGTGTGGGGCGTGGTGGGTGTGGTGATGGGGTGAGAGGTGGGGGTGGGGGGGGAGGGGGTGGGGAGGGCTGCAACATATATGTGTAAGAATTGACAAAAGCAACACAGAAATATGTAAAAAAAAAAAAAAATCAAGTGTGGGGCGTGGTGGGTGGTGTGATGGGGTAAGAGGCGGCGGGGGCGGGGGGGCGGGCGTGGGGGGGCGTTGCAACATATATGTGTAGGAATTGACAAAAGCAACTCAGAAATATGTAAAAAAAAAAAAAAAAAAAAAGTGGGAGCGGGGTAGAGGGGGAGGGGGGTGGGGGATGGGAGAGGAGGGAGCCCATGCCCCAATATGGGTGAAGTAATAAGAAGCATAATGCTATAACAAATCCCAAACCAAAATTATAGATATATGCATGCTTACATGCAAACCTAGATCTGCCTTTATTGCACATTTTATGGGCCATCACAATTTGGGTTCCATGGGAGCCCAGAATTTGCAAAAGACAAAATTACTTATCCAACCCTTTACAACATACTATAAGGAAACCAATTCCAAAATTTAGTTCAGCTAGGACAAGAAATGTAAGAGATATAGACTTGTAAACACAGCTTACACGCGAAATTTGATGTGAAATGGGACACATTTTATGGGCTATCATAATTTGGGTTCCATGGGAGCCCATGGGTTACAGGAACCAAAATTGCTTATGCAGTCCTTAAGATAATGCTATAAGGAAGCCCATGGCCAAATTTGGTCATGCTAGGATAAGAAATGTAAGAGATATAGACTTGTAAACACAGCTTACACGCAAACCTGAATGTGGGACGCCGACGACGACGCCAACGCCAACGCCGACCCCGGGGTGATTACATAAGCTCTCTTATTCTTCGAATAGTCGAGCTAAAAATGGTTGCATAATACAGGGGGTCTCTTATTACAGGTTCTAACATAGACTTCTTATGAAATGTTTAGTTAAATATTTACATACAATTAGTATAAACTGTGCATGAGTGTAAACATTTGTGAAAACTGATAATTAATTGTAATAAGATAAATAAGAAACAAATATTAAAGCTATATAAAAATCATCAATTTAATCAAATTCAGGCCGACAAAGTCTTCTTTCCTTTTCTCAATCCGACCACCTAGCTGTAACAAACATTCATTTTCCACATCTATATAGTTGGTTTCAAAAGAAATGAGATATAGGGTCATATTTAAGCCATATCCAAACTTTTTAACTTGATTTAAAGACATCATTAAAGACTTCAAAAGGGTGATGCTAATCGTTTGATTATATGAATTATATTCATTAATCGGTGTGCTCATCAAGCTTTCCCCCAGGTGATGATCGAGGGGTCAAATTTATAAACAAACAGTCATGTGAAAGTCGCGTGATTAACAAGTTCGGCTTTTTTTAACTAAATGCTTACCGTAAAGTGACCTAAATAACGTAAAGTGACCTAAATAACGTAACATGTTGTCAAAAGAAAGAAATATACCAATATTTTGTCTTGTTTTCCAAATACGATTGTAAATATTAGAACTAACTAGTTAGGTTAATGTCGAATTTATGTCTGACCTCGTTTGTGTGATTTACCGAGAGTTAACTTGGGGTTTTCCAGATTTTGATTATCTGAAGGAAAAAAATGGTGGGCACATATTGATCATAAAATCGGTCTTTTGGTATGAAATTATGGTCGTGTTAGACAAGTGGTCGCATATTGCAGTATATATTAATAGCAAATATCGTCGGAAGGGACTCAAAGTGGTCGCTTACAGCAGGTGAGCGCTTAAAACAGGTGGACGTACGACCAGGTTTGACTGTATATATTTAGCACTGTTTCCAAGATCAATTTTATTTTATTGATTAGATTGCCCAATTTCCTAAGTTGTAACGTAAGACTTTGTCAACTGTTTCATTTAAAATTTTAATATTAGAAAGCATATTCTGCATTTAAATTACTTAATTTAAAAATCACATGGTACAGGGTCTGACTCAGTACAATTCTAAGTTTCTGACAATTTACATATTCCATTAAATTAAATATTTAAACTCTGGCACTGATGAAAAGCATTTCAATATTGGATTTTCTTTAAATGAAACAATATCAGTAAATCCTGGCAATGATGAATAGACATAAAATAGCTATTTCCACAGTCCTGGCAATGATGAATAGACATTAAATAGCTATTTCCACAGTCCTGGGGCCATCCTTAAAAAAATATTTGTTTGCTGTGCTCCGACCATGAATTTTTTAAGTGGGTAGGTAGGTAGGTCTTTTTTTTTTTTTTGCTGTGGTCCTGGTTAAGCATTTTTACAAATCATAATTTCCTATCTCAATGTATGATAATGCAGTCTGTGGATAACCTCATTAATATTTCTTTACGAATAATTTTTTAGTAAAAAAAAAAAAAAAAAAAAAGTTAAAAAAAAATTCTGAAAAGGCTAAAAAAACAACAACGGTCGCCGCCTTTTTAGACGGTCGGTCGGAGCACAGCAAACAAACACTTTTTTAAGGATGGCCCTGGCAATGATGAATAGACTTAATTTCAGGGCAGGAATATTTGTTTCTGAGTTACCATGGTTACTCATCCTAAGTAATATTTAAATGGCCAAACTGATAAATTGTTAAAGAACTTATCTGAACTTCTACTCATCCTGAATCAATAAGAACTTGTCATAGCGAGAGAATGAATGGAATTTTCGAGCCCCGATACATGCAGGAAACCGTAAGAGCAAATTATGTTTATTAAAACGTTGGAACTGGAATTGGATTTAAAAGTGCATCTACTCAAAAAGGTTATATGCTACCAACAGAAATGAACATTCCAGGCACTACCTCCATTTACATTTGTTCATCGCCATGCCCCGGAACCACACAAAATGCAAAATAAAACAGATGACAACATTTTTGGAAGTGTTATGGGTTGGGGAATTCTGCAATCCAATCAAGAGAAAAGATTTAAATTTGCCAGTTTCAATCCTATAACATACATACTTTTATGTTATGTCTCATGAACACAGTGCTTATGCATAAAAGAGTAGCTTGCAGAGTAAAATGGTTTCTTTAACAGGTGTGTACATAACAATCAGATGTCAACAACAGCTAAACAATTACAAGCTGGTTTGTTTTTTTGTTGTTGTTTTTTTGAAGATGTTAAGTTATTTATTGAACTTTTAATATTATTTTACCTTTATACTCTACACAAAATCAGTATCTTCTCCGGCAGAATTACAATATAACATATTGTGGCTTTAAATTAAGCCACAACATTTTAAGTCTTGATTTCTATACTAGAACAAAAAAGTTTTTTTGTGTTTTTTTTGTTGTTTTTTTCAATATGATGCATTAATAAAATAGGATGTCAGATGTTTTTCGAATGAATATATCAACATTAGAATGTGTATTTCAACTGCATGTAGATAAATTAAGGCACATATTTAAAAGATTTCTTACCCCTGGAACATTGTATTTGTTGACATGGAATGAATAAACGTAGAAATCCATTTCTCTCAAAAACAAGTTTAGTCCAGGACCTGAAAGTATTAAACATCCAGTCATGTCAGCATTGATTTCAACACAGCAAGATTTCAAATGTCTTTAAATTTCAGTATCACTGAAGATACATGTACAGGTATTTGTTTGTTTGGTGTTTAACATTATTTTTTGGCACATTTTTAGGCTATGTATGACCACCCGCTTATTCCGGGGTAGAACCAGTACTGTATATCTCCCGCCATCCAAAAGAATCGACAGCTTCTCACCTACAAGTTTAGCTCCCAGTGGGATTAGAATCCACAGCGTTGAGAGGAAAAAAGGTTTACAATGCCACGTCGAACACAGAGTCGCCTTAAATGCAATGAAGGTCTTAGATTTCTTTAAAGGTTCATCCCAATATCTAGCTGAATTCACAATGTGATTTTGAGTTCACAATGAGGCTGAATGGAAAATCCAGCAGTTTTAACAAAAAACTTTTAACATATTCCCATACCATCATTACTTTCGACGTCCTGTCCTCAAACCAGAAAATTAATATTTGTAAAGTGATGTAAACAACAAGCTATTTATTTTAAACCAGATCGTATGTGTTACATCTTACAGTTTTAAACGAGTAGCTATATAAACGGCACAAAACTTTACAATATAAATACTTCTAACTGTAAAGGGCAATAACTCCGGCAATTTTTATCCTATGTATCTTCCCTTGCTTCCTACTCATCATTACTTGCATTAACTGCCGAGAACATTCAATAAAGCTAAGATAATGGTTAAAATCATAAATAAACAGATTTAAAATGTAATAAATAGATTATTTAACTGCTTGGCTTGACAGGGAAATCCTTCACTCATAACTCAATGCACGATTAATTCCACGTAATATTCCAAAGATATCTCACATTGTTTTGTAAAAAGAGTGGTTCACATAGTAAGAGAAAGGACACGACTGTGCTCTTCTAGACTTTTTGATTCATAAATATTGAAGTTCCGCTTTGAAAATTTCAGCCATACTTTGAATGGGTAAATATTGGTGCACATGTGTTGTGTTGTTTTAAATTTTTTTTTTCCAAAAGGAAAAGTCTAATGTAGCCACGTACCGTTTGATTAACAGCAGCATAGTTTACATTCAATATATATTAGAAATTCCCGAGTTGCGTTTCTTTTTCCTTTAGTATATATGCCATGATAATACATTTCTGTATAGATCTAGGTCTCACCAAAACCGATCTACCTAAATTTGTGTTGGCCTTACCTATTAGGAGCCCCATCTGTCTTATTGCCACCAGTACAGAGATAATCCCAGTTCTGCTTTCCTCATCACTTGTGCGTGTCACCTCTGCCATAATCACTGCCTCCACCCCACCTCCAATACCTGTCACAATATACCAGTGGTGGCCATAATCAACTTACTTCTATTTTATTGAACTATTTAGATACGAATACCTTCTTGAGAAGGTTAATGGCTTGATCTTAACAACACATGATGTAACAATCAAATTAATCTTGTTTATTTTAAATAAAGCAGACTTTTGGTCCCGTTATTTCAATAAAAGCAGGGATCTACCATTTATAAACATGAACCAATAACAAGAGGCCCAAGAGGGCCTGTGGATGCTCTACTTGCTAAAATGGCTCTTATATCAAGGGTTGTCGTCTTAAAATTCCCATCAGTACTTCTTTTAAAACATTGCAAAAACAAGATGGCCCTAGATCACTCACCTGGTAATCATGGGCAATAAGTCTGCTGTGTCTAGTCTGGCATGGGTATTTTTTAATTTGTCCCACTATCTTCTATGAATGAGATTTCATAGCAAGAGGCCCAAGAGGGCTGTGGACGCTCTACTGGCTAACATGGCTCTTATAACATCAATGAAGCGAGTGATTTCAATTTACGTTTTTTTTTGAAAATTTTGGGCAAAATACAGCATTTTTAACTAAATCAAGGGCCATAACTAAAGAATCCTGTAAAGTTTGGTAAAGATCTGATGAAAAATGAAGGCCCTATCGTATTAACGAGGCAAAATATAGCATTTTCAACAAAATCAAGGGCCATAACTTCGCTGTTACTGGTCCGATCTGGCTGGTTTTGAACTTCTCCAAGCTTTTATTGATATTAACAATCTGGTAAAAATCGGATAAAAATGAAGGCCCTATCATCTTAACGAGGCAAAATATAACATTTTAACTAAATCAAGGGCCATAACTCCGGTGTTACTGGTCCGATCTAGCTGGTTTTCAAACTCGTCTGAGCTTTCATTGATATTAACAATTTGGTAAAGTTTAGTAAAGATCGGATGAAAAATGAAGGCCCCAGCGTCTTAATGAGGCAAAATGTATCATTTTTAACTAAATCAAGGGCCATAACTCCGCTGTTACTAGACCTATATGGTTGGTTTACGAAGTTGTCTGAGCTTTCATCGATATTAACAATCTGTTAAAGTTTGGTAAAGATAAAACGAAAAATGAAGGCCATATCGTCTTCACGAGGCAAAATATAGCATTTTAACTAAAATCAAGGGCCATACTCCACTGTTAGTGGTCCAAACTGCCTGGTTTTCGAAAATGTCTGAGCTTCCATTGATATTAACAATCTGGTAAAGTTTGGTAAAGATCAGATGAAAAATGAAGGTCCTATCATACTGAGGCAAAATATAGCATTTTTAACTAAATCAAGGGCCATAACTCTGCTGTTACTGGTCCGATCTGGCTGGTTTTAGAACTTGTTCGAGCTTTCATTGACATTAACAATCTGGTAAAGATTGGTAAAAATCGGATGAAAAATGTGTAGAGTTACACAACGGATAAGGCTGACCTCAAAAATCAATGCCGGGCATTCTCTCACCACAGGCAGCCCACCCAAGCCCTTTCATGATACTTGCTTCAGTGGGAGCGGAGTTACAAAGCTGACAAGGATTTTTATGATAGAGTCAAATGACCTTGACTTTTGACCTACATACCTCAAAGTCGGTAGGAGTCAACCGCTCACCACAGGCTAGTCCACACATTAAGTTTCATAAGATTTGCTTCACGGACAGAAGTTACAGAGCCGACAAGGGCTTTTATAATCGGGTCAGAGTGACCTTGAGTTTTGACCTACTGACCTCAAAACCAATAGGAGCCATCCTCTCATCACAAGCAACCCACCCATGAAGTTTCATGATATTTGCTTCAGAGGGAGAAGAGTACAGAGTGGACAAGGTCATTTCTACAGACAAGCCAAAAACAATTAAAACTTTTCACTTTTTTGAAGTATAACTAGTTGGCCACGGCCAGATTTTGTGTGTCAAAAAGTGTACAATGTTAGATAAAAGAGTTGTACCGAAAGACAGATTGACAAAGTGGATCAGTAACAAAACCATGGCACATGGTGTAAGCTTACCTGCAATGAGCCTGCTACCCAGCAGGAACCAGACAGATATACCCATAAAGTACATGCTACTGCCCACAACTTGAAACATCGCTCCAAGCATGATAATTATCTTCGGTCTTCTGGTTTTATCTGACCATCTGAATTGTATAGTAGTACTGTATATTTGATTAATAAACAATGAATGATTTCTAAAGAATCATGAGGTGAAATATATAAAGTTGCAGTGTTCTGTTTTGTTTCTCGAAATTGTGAATGAATGAATGACATTTTACAAACCTCTAAGGACCTATTTCCTGTCTATTGAATTTGTGGGTGAGAAGACACTTTACAGATAGCAACAAATAACCTTTAGACAAACAAGTGCATGAGAAATGTTATTCAACTTTGTACTGGATGATGAGGTCCGTCCAATAAAGCTTCTGTAATGTAGTAAAATTAATTAAAACATAGAAGCAGGTTTTTCAATATTTGTATTGGTTTTATTTTTGTTCTAACAAGAAATGTCATTGATCAGTAAGTGATAAATTTAATGCCCCTTACATTGCTGAAATTCTAGGGGTTACGTGTAGCATAGCATGCAGGTAAAACACATGGTAATGGAAGGTAGAGTGACTTAGGCACACAACAATGGTAATGGAAGGTAGAGTGACTGAGGCACACAACAATGGTAATGGAAAGTAGAGGGACTTAGGCACACAACAATGGTAATGGAAAGTAGAGTGAGTTAGGCACACAACAATGGTAATGGAAGGCAGAGTGACTTAGGCACACAACAATGGTAGTGGAAGGCAGAGTGACTTAGGCACACAACAACAGTAATGGAATGTAGAGTGACTTAGGCACACAACAATGGTAATGGAAGGCAGAGTGACTTAGGCACACAACTGTTACAATGGTAATGGAAAGTAGAGTGACTTAGGCACACAAAAATGGTAATGGAAGGTAGAGTGATTGAGACACACAACAATGGTAATGGAAGGTAGAGTGACTTAGGTACACAACAATGGTAATGGAATGTAGAGTGACTTAGACACACAACAATGGTAATGGAAAGTAGAGTGACTGAGACACACAACAATGGTAATGGAATGTAGAGTGACTGAGGCACACAACAATGGTAATGGAAGGTAGATTGACTGAGGCACACAACAATGGTAATGGAATGTAGAGTGACTTAGGCACACAACAATGGTAATGGAATGTAGAGTGACTTAGGCACACAACAATGGTAATGGAATGTAGAGTGACTGAGGCATACAACAACAGTAATGGAAAGCAGAGTGACTGGGGCACACAGCAATGGTAACGGAAGGTTGAGTGACTTAGTCACACAACAATGGTAATGGAATGTAGAGTGACTTATGCACACAACAATTGTAATCGAAGGTAGAGATACCGAGACACACAACAATGGTAATGGAAGGTAGAGTGACTTACGCACACAACAATGATATTGGAATGCAGAGTGACTTAGGCACACAACAATGGTAATGGAAGGTAGAGTGACTGAGACACACAACAATGGTAATGGAAGGTAGAGTGACTTAGGCACACAACAATGGTAATGGAAAGTAGAGTGACTGAGGCACACAACAGTGGTAATGGAATGTAGAGTGACTGAGGCACAAAACAATGGTAATGGAATGTAGAGTGACTTACGCACACAACAATGGCAATGGAAAGTAGAGTGACTGAGGCACACAACAATGGTAATGGAAGGTAGGGTGACTTAGGCACACAACAACGGTAATGCCAATGGAATGTAGAGTGACTTAGGCACACAACAATGGTAATGGAAGGTAGAGTGACTTAGGCACACAACAACGGTAATGGAAGGTAAAGTGACTTAGGCACACAACAATGGTAATGGAAGGTAAAGTGACTTAGGCACACAACATAGGTAATGGAAGGTAGAGTGGCTTAGGCACACAACAATGGTAATCGAAGGTAGAGTGACTTAGGCACACAGCAATGGTAATGGAAGGTAGTGACTTAGGCACACAACAATGGTAATGGAAGGTAGAGTGACTTAGGCACACAACAACGGTAATGGAAGGTAAAGTGACTTAGGTACACAACAATGGTAATGGAAGGTAAAGTGATTTAGGCACACAACAATGGTAATGGAATGTAGAGTGACTTAGGCACACAACAATGGTAAAGGCATGTACAGTGACTTAGGCACACAACAACGGTAATGGAAGGTAAAGTGACTTAGGCACACAACAAAGGTAATGGAAGGTAGAGTGGCTTAGGCACACAACAATGGTAATGGAAGGTAAAGTGACTTAGGCACACAACAATGGTAATGGAAGGTAGAGTGACTTAGGCACACAACAACGGTAATGGAAGGTAAAGTGACTTAGGCACACAACATAGGTAATGAAGGTAGAGTGACTTAGGCATACAAACACAATGGTAATGGAAGGTAGAGTGACTTAGGTGCACAACACGCTTTCTGATCCCGTGTAACATTTTTTTGTGTAGTTCAGTGAAATTCTGTTATGTAGTATTCTAGTTTTGGCAAAACCACAATTTGGACGAATTTGATATCTGACATCTAAGACCTCGAAGTGTGACCTTGACCCTTGAGGAACAGACCTGATTCTTAAAGGAGACACACCTTCTCATTGCACCGAACGCTTTAAAATTTGTGAAGTTTCATCAGACCATTCCGAAATTTCAGTTATGGCCGAGACATGAATTTGATCTCTGACCTCAAAGTGTCACCTTGAACTGAATTCCTTTAAATTGTTTCTGAGATGTGCACTTAATGTAAAAGATTAAGTGATGTTGATGCCACTGCTACAATAGCGTCAAGCTAAAAATGAATTGATTTAAAGGGACACACGGCAATCTTGATTTTTTAAAAACTCACGGCGTCCCGTTAGTTTTCCTCTTAATATGCATTTGTTCAATCATTAATATTAATTGTTAGAATAGTTCAAAGCAAATTATTTTTGCATATTACTAACTTTTTATAATATTGCACCAGTAATATATTTAAAAATTTGGTAAAATAGGGAAAGAAAGTTGAAATTTCAATTTTTTATTTAATTATATGCAAGCAGTTTTAAAGTCAAAATGACGCAGGATAAGTAAATTGAGGAGCAAATTTAAATGTTTGAATAAAACTCAAGATTGCCATGTGTCCCTTTAATATCCAACAAGAAATATCACTGAAAATGATAAATGCCCACCGAAGTGTCCTTCGACCTCTAAGTATGACCTTGGAGCCATGGACCTGGATTTTGTGCACGACACGTCGTTTGGTTGTGGTGAGCACTTGTGCGAAGTTATTTGAAAATCCGTCCAGGCATGCAAATGTTATTGACCGGACACAATTTGACCTTTGACCTCTAAGTGTGACCTTCACCTTGGGGCCACAGACCTGGATTTTGTGCCAAGTTATTTGAAAATCCGTCCATGAATGCCAGAGTTATTGACCGGACACAATTTGACTTTTGACTTCCAAGTGTGACCTTGACCTTGAAGACCTGGGATTTTGGCGCGACACATCGTCTTGTTATGATGATGAGTCAGTGGGGTTTTTATGCCTTATTTGGGGCCGTTATTCGGCCCCTTTTCACAATGCCAAAAAGTATAATTTTTTCACAATTATTTCCAAAAAATTCACAATCTGAAGAAAAAAAAAAAATACAGACCAGTAAGGATACTAATCTTAATATACGCTGGTGTTAAAACTAGTCTGTATTTACCAAAAACAAAACTTAAAACCAAGGGATATTAAACTGTGAAATTAAAAGTGAAACAAGTTTCTTTTTCTTTTGTTATAATATTTCACAATTTCTAGAAAAATGCCGCTATTTTTCACAATGGCACAGGCACAGGCTGTATTCACAAAACACATAAAAACAAGAGGTCAATGACCTTGAAGCTCTACTGATTGATTTTGATATCAGGAAGTAGTCGCTACAGACTTGTTTTTTGAAAATCTATTTTTAACCGTGGCGGCCATCTTGAATTTCCGGCCGACCTGAAATTTTGCTAAGATCAATAAGACATTAAGAGCAACATTCCTGTGAAGTTTCATGAAAATCCGTCAGGTAGTTTCAAAGAAGTAGTCGCTACAAGTTTTCATTATAAAACTCTATGTAAACAAAGCAGCCATGTTTAAGGTCAAATCAAAACGATTTTCGACAAGGACCAACATCATGTCATACTGATCATTTTAGAAAAAGTCCCATATCAATATCTCTTATTGTTTTGAAGAAGTAGTCGCTACAAACTTATTTATTTTAAATCTATTTTTAGCTGTGGCGGCCATCTTGAATTTCCGGCCGACCTGAAATTTTTCTAGGATCAACTAGACATCAAGAGCAACATTCCTGTGAAGTTTCATGAACATCCGTCAAGTAGTTTCAGAGGAGTAGTCGCTACAAGTTTTTACTATATAACTCTATGTAACCAAAGATGGCCACTGGCAGCCATGTTTAACGTCGAATCAAAATAATTTTCCACAAGGATCTACATCATGTCATGCTGATCATTTTAGAAAAAGTCCCATATCAATATCACTTATAGTTTTCAAGAAGTAGTCGCTACAAACTTATTTTTTAAAAATCTATTTTTAGCTGTGACGGCCATCTTGAATTTCCGGCCGACCTGAAATTTTGATAGGATCAATTAGACATCAAGAGCAACATTCCTGTAAAGTTTCATGACAATCCGCCAAGTAGTTTCAGAGGAGTAGTCGCTACAAGTTTTTACTATATAACTCTATGTAAACAAAGATGGCCGCTGGCAGCCATGTTTAACGTTGAATCAAAACGATTTTTGACTAGGATCAACATCATGTAATGCTGATCATTTTAGAAAAAGTCCCATATCAATATCACTTATAGTTTTCAAGAAGTAGTCGCTACAAACTTATTTTTTAAAAATCTATTTTTAGCTGTGACGGCCATCTTGAATTTCCGGCCGACCTGAACTTTTTTTAGGATCAATTAGACATCAAGAGCAACATTCCTGTAAAGTTTCATGACAATCCGCCAAGTAGTTTCAGAGAAGTAGTCGCTACAAGTTTTTACTATATAACTCTATGTAAACAAAGATGGCCGCTGGCAGCCATGTTTAACGTTGAATCAAACAGATTTTTGACTAGGATCAACATCATGTCATGCTGATCATTTTAGAAAAAGTCCCATATCAATATCACTTATAGTTTTCAAGAAGAAGTCGCTACAAACTTGTATTTTAAAACTCTATTTTTAGCTTTGGCGGCCATCTTGGATTTCACATCAACATGAATTTTTGCTAGGATCAACTAGACTTTATGGGCAACATTTCTGTAAAGTTTCATGAATATCCATCCAGTAGTTTCAGCTGTGAAGTCGCTACAAATAAAAGTTTACGGACAGACAGACGGACAGACGGACAGACGGACGGACGGACGACGGACTCCGCACCACGGCATAAGCTCTGCTGATCTCTGATCAGTAGAGCTAAAAACACTGTGAGTTGTGCCAAGTTATTTAAAAATCCCTGCAGTGGTTGTGATGTTACGGTCCGGACACGAAATTGCGTACCTGTTTTTGACCTATAAACTTCAAGTGCAACCTTGACCTTTGAGGTACGGATCTGGGTTTTGCGCGTGACACGTCTTGTTATGGTGATCACTTGTGCCAAGTTATTTAAAAATCCCTGCAGGGGTTGTGACATTACGGTCCGGACACAAAATTGCGTACCTGTTTTTGACCTATGAACTTCAAGTGTGACCTTGACCTTTGAGGTACGCATCTGGGCTTTGCACGCGGCACGTCTTGTTTTGGTGATCACTTGTGCCAAATTAATCATAAATCCATACAGGGGTTTTGAAGGTACACACCGGACACGAAAAGCGACGGACAGACAGACAGAATCCGGACGGACGGTGCGATTACTATATGACCCCGAAAAAAATTTGGGCGCAAAAAAATTGCATCATATACATTTAAAGCTAAACCTGGCAGTAAGCATTCATTATTTGTATAATCAACATTATTTATTTTGAAAACAGACTTCAGTGTGACAGCAAGAAATCAAAATATCGGTTAACATAACACATGTTCTTAAATAAGCTGCTAAATTTATATAACTGTACAGTTTGAAACATAAATAAACCCTAAGTTACAATGACCTTAAATGCGAATTCAGACTGCTACATGTGTATGCACTGTATAGTGAACTCCATATAGTGAACTCCATGTGTCCCCGTTTGTGGAATCCTATTGAAAGTGCATGAACAAAAGAAAAAAAATAGAACTCAAATAAACCTGAATATTTTTACATGTAACTTGCAGTTTAATATTTTAATAAGTTTAATAAGTATCATGCAAAAAATTTCAAGATTATTTGAGTTCTAATTTTTATCTTTTTCAAATACAATCTCAACAGGATTACACAAAAGGGGACATAATCCTTAATGTGTGATACTATTAAATTTCATAATTACCTTCCCAGAATAGGGCCAGATAAAATTGCAGCAAAACTGTACCCAGACAAAAGTAGTCCCAGGGAGTAAGCCTCTGCATGAAACTGTGTCTTCAGGTAAAGCCAAATTGTGGGCAGTATGACAGCTGAAAATATGTTTAGTGTGAACATGTAGAGGCAATCCGGGTAAATACAGACATTTTTTGCAGGTTCAACTTTCACCACTGATGTTGATACCCAAATTGTTTCACATATACTAGTATGTCAAGAGAACTCAAAACTAATTCAATCTTTTGGGACTCATTTTCGTTTTGATGATTCTCGGCTTCTGAGTTTAGGCCTAAAATAAAAATTGTGTGGTTCTGGTAACATGTTCATAATTGGTAGGTTGGGTAGGTCGGATTTTTTGTTTTTTTAAGGATTTTTTTTTATCATGTTTATGAACGCAAAGAAGATGCACTGAATTATGTACTACAATTACTGTAATTATAATTGTTTTCTATTTGCTCTTCACTTGTGTACATACATACTTTAGATTGTTATTTGTTTTTTTTCGAAATGGACCAAAAAAACGTCAGGGTCGGCGGGTATTCATTCGTAGGTAGGGTCCGGTGACCCGAACCACACAATTTTTTTTTTAGGCCTTATAAATGAAAAACAATTAAAGTGATATATGGTGTAACACCGACATTCTTCACTGTATGTTGATTAAACATAAATATACAGAGGTAAAATGTATAAATTGTATGATTATTTTTCATTTGAAGTGATTTTCTTTGCTTTAAAAGACATTTTGTCAATATGCCATATATGGTAAAAAGGCGCAATGACGTCATCATTCCAGGAAGGCCGCCTTCATTTATATTTCTTTGCAAATTTCCAATAGGTTATATCTCCTTCATTTTTTCAGAGCCCTTTAAAATAAACCGTTTGAAAATAGTGCATCAACAACCCCTTTAAGAAATTATTTTAAAACCTGGTACGTTACTGACTTGATGATTGTCATGTGTAGTATGTTTATGCAAGTAGAACTGATTTAAACAAGAGGTCAATGACCTTGAAGCTCTACTGATTGATTTTGATTTCAGGAAGTAGTCGCTACAGACTTGTTTTTCGAAAAATTATTTTTAGCCGTGGCAGCCATCTTGAATTTTCGGCCGATCTGAAATTTTGCTAGGATCAATTAGACACCAAGAGCAACATTCCTGTGAAGTTTCATGAAAATCCGTCAAGTAGTTTCAGAGGAGTAGTCGCTACAAGTTTTCATTATATAACTCTTTTATGTAAACAAAGATGGCTGCTGACAGCCATGTTTAACATCGAATCAAAACGATTTTTGACAAGGACCAACATCATGTCATGCTGATCATTTTAGAAAAAGTCCCATATCAATATCACTTATAGATTTCAAGAAGTAGTCGCTACAATCTTGTATTTTGAAAATCTATTTTAAGCCATGGCGGCCATCTTAAATTTCCGTCCGACTTGCTAGGATCAATAAGACATCAAGAGCAACATTTGTGTGAAATTTCATGAAAATCCATTAAGTAGTTTCAGAGGAGTAATCGCTACAAGTTTTCATTATATAACTCTGTGTAAACAAAGATGGCCACTGGCAGCCATGTTTACCGTCGAATCAAAATAATGTTCGACTCGGATAACCATCATGTCATGTTGATCATTTTAGAAAAAGTCCCATTTCAATATCACTTATAGTTTTCAAGAAGTAGTCGCTACAAACTTATTTTTTAAAAATCTATTTTTAGCTGTGGTGGCCATCTTGAATTTCTGGCCGATCTGAAATTTTGCTACGATCAATAAGACATTAAGAGCAACATTCCTGTGAAGTTTCATGTAAATCCGCAAAGCAGTTTCAGAGGAGTAGTCGCTACAAGTTTTTACTATATAACTCTATGTAAACATAGATGGCCGCTGGCAGCCATGTTTAACGTCGAATCAAAACGATTTTTGACAATGACCAACATCATGTCATGCTGATCATTTTAGAAAAAGTCCTATATCAATATCACTTACAGTTTTCAAGAAGTAGTCACTACAAACTTGTATTTTGATTTTTTTTTTTTAGAAAGGGCGGCCATCTTGAACTTCCGGCCGACCTGAAATTTTGCTAGGATCAATAAGACATCAAGAGCAACATTCCTGTGAAGTTTCATGAAAATCCGTCAAGTAGTTTCAGAGGAGTAGTCGCTACAAGTTTTCATTATATAACTCTATGTAAACAAAGATGGCTGCTGGCAGCCATGTTTAACGTCGAATCAAAACGATTTTCGACAAGGACCAACATCATGTTATGCTGATCATTTTAGAAAAAGTCCCATATCAATATCACTTAGAGTTTTCAAGAAGTAGTCGCTACAAACTTGTTTTTTAAAAACCTATTTTTAGATTTGGCAGCCATCTTGGATTTCACATCATCATGAATTTTTGCTAGGATCAACTAGACTTCATGGGCAACATTTCTGTAAAGTTTCATGAAAATCCATTCAGTAGTTTCAGAGGAGAAGTCGCTATAAAAAAAGTTTACGGACAAACAGACGGACAGACGTCACACCACGGCATAAGCTCTGCTGATCTCTGATCAGTCGAGCTAATAAAAAGGGGTGCTAATAATTAAAAGACAAAGCTAATAATTAAAAGACAATATCTGTGCATTTTTTGTTCCAAACCTCATCAGTTTTCAGAAATGTTAGGGTTATAATTGCCTTTCTTCAAAAACAAGTACCACAACATATTCTTTTGTTTCATTATCTTGCACCTCCATGGCCTGAATGATAAAGGACGACAAAAAAAGTACCATGACATATTGTTTTGTTTCATTGTCGTGTGCCTCCGTGGTCAGAATGAAAAATGATGACGAAAAAAGTACCACGACATATTGTTTTATTTCATTATCTTGTGCCTCCATGGTCAGAATGATAAAAGACGACAAAAAAAAGTACCACGATATATTGTTTTGTTTCATTATCTTGTGCCTCCATGGTCAGAATGATAAAAGATGACAAAAAAAAGTACCACGATATATTGTTTTGATTCATTATCTTGTGCCTCTATGGTCAGAATGATAAAAGACGACAAAAAAAAGTACCACGATATATTGTTTTGTTTCATTATTTTGTGCCTCCGTGGTCAGAATGATAAAAGACGACAAAAAAAGTACCATGACATATTGTTTTGTTTCATAATCTTGCGCCTCCATGGTCAGAATGATAAAAGACGACAAAAACAGTACCATGACATATTGTTTTGTTTCGTTATCTTGCGCCTCCGTGGTCAGAATGAAAAATGACGACGAAAAAAAGTACCATGACATATTGTTTTGTTTCATTATCTTGTGCCTCCATGGTCAGAATGATAAAAGACGACAAAAAAAGTACCATAACATATTGTTTTGTTTCATTATCTTGTGCCTCCATGGTCAGAATGATAAAAGACGACAAAAAAAGTACCATGACATATTGTTTTGTTTCATTATCTTGTGCCTCCATGGTCAGAATGATAAAAGACGACAAAAAAAAGTACCATGACATATTGTTTTGTTTCATTATCTTGTGCCTCCATGGTCGGAATGATAAAAGACGACAAAAAAAGTACCATGACATATTGTTTTGTTTCATTATCTTGTGCCTCCATGGTCAGAATGATAAAAGACGACAAAAAAGTACCATGACATGATAATGTTTTGTTTCATTCAATGTCTTGTGCCTCCATGGTCAGAATGATAAAAGACGACAAAAAAGTACCATGACATGATAATGTTTTGTTTCATTGTCTTGCGCCTCCGTGGTCAGAATGAAAAATGACGACAAAAAAAAGTACCACGACATAGTAATAATTGTTTTGTTTCATTATCTTGCGCCTCCCGGTCTCCGTGGTCAGAATGATAAAAGACGATAAAAAAAGTACCACAACATATTGTTTTGTTTCATTATCTTGTGCATATTAATATATCTTTGAGGCCCTCAGTCAGAGTTTTAGAATTATGTTTTCTGGTTGAAACTTCTACCTTCGTGTAAAAAAAAAAAAACTACCTACCCTACATTTTTTGGAGCAGGAAACCTGAAACACGACTATTTTTTTTCTTGACCTAAGTAACCACTTTGCATTCGCAGTTTGACATATTAGTACCTGCGCATGCTGACATAACAGGTGGTGAACCAGTGAAGTAATAAGAGAGTGAATCGGTACATAATCGAATCTCGCATAATCTCGTATGGCTAAAACGAGAAAGATAAGCGTCCAATGGTTTGGATATAGCGGAATGGGTTTATTGTACAGGTAATCAGATTAGCGTTAATCTAATTGTAATAAAGATGAAATTGTTACACCTTTGTTGCTATTTTGACGTTTAACTTCCATACCATCTATACAGAAAGTAAGCCATTTTCAGGTGAAGATTATCATTTACTGAAAGGAAGAAATTATTATTAAGTCTAATTATTTATTTTTTATTATTTTTTATTTTTATAATACTAACATCCGTGTTAAATATCTTGTAACATATGACAAAGTAACTCGCAAGACTGAATAAGATAATGTTGTATATAAAAAAAAAATTACATGAGAAATGTAATTAAAACGCGTAAATTGAGTTGGGTTTTAGCCGTGTAGATACATCAGTTTAGCATTGGTTATATTTTCCTAATATTGTCGTATTAAAACGGCGTAATATAATTGTTTAACTAAAATATTTTTTAAGAAAAAATGAAATATTTAACAGACATACGCGTAGTTTTTTATATACTTTTTTTTTGACAAATCCGAATGAGCATAATCATCAACTTTCGAATGCGTTTAGTTTCACTGATAAATGCACAATATAAATAAAATTAAAAAATATTACACAATCATTGTGTATATATCGGTTACACAATTATTGTGTATATATCTGATGTCAACACACCACGGGTGGCCAGTGTTTGTGATTTATGGCCTCTTTGATCTAACCAAATATCCTGCTTGGGACAGCCAATTAGCCACGGGGTACATACGGTACCCCGTTGCTAATTGGCTGTTTGTATGTACCCAGTGGCTAATTGGCTGTTCTGATTGAGGAAACCTTTATATCTTTTGATCGCAATAAACAACCTGCCATGAATCCAACATTAGCAACTCTTCAGTTGATTGTGCTTTTTTTTGCATGGTTATATATCTATGTAGGTCATATGAGCTATGAGACCTTATAGTAAAAATTACCATTTCCAGGACGCTTATGGTGAAAAGACAAATTATTAGATAAAATTAAGGGTTTTGTATAATAAAAGGTATACACTACATTCTTCAATCATAGTTCTCGACAGCGAGCTGTTTATTTTTGAGGAATTAACTGAGGAATTAACTTAAACAAAAAAATTGTATAGCGGATTTGCGCCATCTCCACATCTCTGTTTAACAAAACTTCAGCCAACACGGCCGACCATTAGTATGTGAAATTCATTTTATATCAATCAAGTTCACTGGTAAAATGACGTAAAAGTACCCAACATGTCAATATCAACAATAAGTAATATAACAACAAACATTTTTCTGCGAAGTATGATGACTTGTTAATCCAAAACAGTCGAATATTTTACAATTTCACGGGAGCTTTATCTTCCAGCGCTCTAACAACTGGGCTATCAATGACATTTGGTTAGGAATCGATTACTCTTAACTAAATGAAATGCAAAGAACAATGCTGCATGTTTGTGCTAGAGTTCACATACTCATAATTTTGATTGAGCATCATCAAAAAAACTGACCAATCAGTGACCAGGAATAAGACATAACCAATACATTCTGGTAGGTGATAAACTCGGTCTTTATCCTTGATGTTCAACCAAGTTTACTGTTAAAATTAAGGTATTCTGCAGTGTGATTCTTTTAAAACCCTGCCTATTTCATGCACATTCATGCAAATTGATTCAATATATGTATCTTTTAAAATCAAAATCTTGAAAGTATATGGTATTTTTACTCTGCCAAAGATTTTTATTTTACTATAGAACCTAAGGATAAAAAACCGAGTAACACAAATTTTATCACCTACTGAAAATAAAATAAAATCTCAACATCTCTGCAATGCAAAATTATGAACTGATTCAGTGATTGGTAAATATTTTCACCCCACCCACTTCACTTGCATTTAGATATGGTTTCCGAAAACATTACAATTGTACTATGTACTTTGTCAATACTTACCATATTCCACGCCTCCCATAAAATAAAAACAACCCGATTATAAAGTATGTCAGTCTCTTTTTCCACTTGAGATGATGTCATTTTTATTTCAACCCACCCACCCAAAATCCCAACCGGACCGAATACTCTTCAATTAGAGGTTAGAGTTGTCGTTCTTATTAGTTTCGCGCAAGTTGTCAAACATGAATGAGGTTCTTCCGGGGAATCGTGAGAAATGGCACAGACATTATATAGGTCTGTGGAAACTAATTTAATGTGTAACACCTTCAATAGTTAAAGGTATAACACCTTCCCTAGTGAATTCATAATCATAATCAAAATGTAAAAGTACAAAAGTTACTAGGCATCTATATTGACGAATCATTATCTTGGAAAAATCATATATCTAAACAGTGAAGTAAGAACTAAAACATGTACTAAACTTGTGTCAAAAATAAATCTGTTGAAAAGGATCTCCTACTACCTAACATATGACATGAAAAAATTGTTCTATAACTCATATATTATGTCTACATTTGATTATGGCTGTATAACATGGAGCCAAGCAAATAAATCCTCTATAAACAGAATACTTAAAATTCAAAAAAGGGCTGCTAGAATCATTCTCATGAAGCCTATAAACACACCGTCTAAAATAATGTTTGAAGAATTGAAGTGGCTTACCTTTGAACG
Source organism: Cyrtodaria siliqua (assembly GCA_037043455.1). NCBI lineage: Eukaryota > Metazoa > Mollusca > Bivalvia > Adapedonta > Hiatellidae > Cyrtodaria > Cyrtodaria siliqua. The sequence goes on along the minus strand of JAWPHD010009405.1, from coordinate 74,483 downwards.
GAGATGTGAATATCACACATGTGTTATGATTTATAAATCAATAAACAATTTAACACCTGATTACATAACCGATTTAATAGGGTAGGCCTAAAGTGCGAAAAGGAGTCCTTTTCGCGAAAAGGAGATTCCGCTACGAAAAGGAGCCATAAAATCAATATTTTAAGCATTAAGAAAATTATTTTTATATATTTAGAAACATACTAATAAAATATGTTTGCATTGAAAAAATTAGTTAAATCGAACTTTAAATGATTTTTTTGTCAATACTTTTGTGTTTTGACTCCATTTTGACCATACGAAAAGGACTTTCCGTCCGCGAAAAGGAGTCATAAAATCAATATCTAAAGCTTAATACAAATTATTTTTATATATTAACAAATAGATTAATAGAATATGTTTGCATTGAAAAAATTAGTTAAATCGAACTTTAAATGAATTTTTTGTCAACACTTTTGTGTTTTTACTCCATTTTAGCCTCACGAAAAGGACTTTTCGTCTACGAAAAGGAGTCATAAAATCAATATCTAAAGCTTAATACAAATTATTTTTATATATTAACAAAAAGATTAATAGAATATGTTTGCATTGAAAAAACTAGTTAAATCGCACTTTAAATGAATTTTTTGTCAATACTTTTGTGTTTTTACTCTATTTTAGCCTCACGAAAAGGACTTTTCGTCTACGAAAAGGAGTCATAAAATCAATATCTAAAGCTTAATACAAATTATTTTTATATATTAACAAATAGATTAATAGAATATGTTTGCATTGAAAAAATTAGTTAAATGGAACTTTAAATGATTTTTTTGTCAATACTTTCGCGTTTTTATTCCATTTTGGCCTCACGAAAAGGACTTTTCGTCTACGAAAAGGAGTCATAAAATCAATATCTAAAGCTTAATACAAATTATTTTTATATATTAACAAATAGATTAATAGAATATGTTTGCATTGAAAAAATTAGTTAAATGGAACTTTAAATGAATTTTTTGTCAATACTTTCGCGTTTTTACTCCATTTTGGCCTCACGAAAAGGACTTTTCGTCTACGAAAAGGAGTCATAAAATCAATATCTAAAACTTAATACAAATTGTTTTTATATATTAACAAATAGATTAATAGAATATGTTTGCATTGAAAAAATTAGTTAAATGGAACTTTAAATGATTTTTTTGTCAATATTTTAGTATATTATGACTCTCTTTTTACCGTACGAAAAGGACTTTCATTCTGCGACTATGTCTTCATGGTAAAGCTGTTCGACTTTTATACCTACTTATTATGTAAATTACCTAACTTCGAAACGCAATTAAATGCCCCTTCATAAAATCATTAATGTGTATAGAAACATATACAAACACAAAATAAACATGAAATAAAACTTATAATATTTAATTCCGTGAATAATACTTCTGTGTTTTTATTCTGTCGTATTGCCTCACGAAAAGAAGTTTCCGCAGCTGGGCTGTGCACACTTTCTTTTTCAACTGAGTATAGATACCTTTACTGTATTGGTATATAGTCACCAAACTCTTAAGAACTCAGTACATATATGTATTAGTAATGAATGACATAAAAGGGGAAATTTGTATACAAACAAATGTGTGCACTTATTTCATGAACAAGTCTCTATTATACGAAACTTTCATATGTACTCATTACAGATTGTCTACATACATTTTCATCTGACATTAAATCTCTAGCTCCTCCCTCTATTGATCTAAACAACTGATACCATGTGGCATCCCAATAAACAATTAACACGTGCCATTATGAAAACCATTCAACGCACGACATAGGTGCGAATCAAGATGCGTGCCTTTTATAATTGAATCAGCATGTGAGAAGTTTCAGTAATACTACATTCTTCATGTATTGATGTTTTTCATAATGGAATAATTGAGAATAATTATATTCATGTAGTGACTTAATGTATTATGCCTAATAATCTACTAACTTATTATTAACATTTGTCACCTGACATTAAATCTCTAGCTCCTCCCACTATTGATCGAAACAACTGATACCATGTTGCATCCCAATAAACAATTAACACGTGCCATTATGAAACCATTCAACGCACGACATCTGTGCGAATCAAGACGCGTGCCTTTTATAATTGAATCAGCATATGATAAGTTTCAGTAATACTACATTTTTCATGTATTGATGTTTTTCATAATGGAATAATTGAGAATATTTAACACTTATAGGCATTCAGATAAGACTGAACTTTTAGAAAAAGATATATCATTGAGAGAATTTAAACAAACAAAATAGGCACACACAGCAATATGGATTTGTTTTGTGATAATTGGTACAATAATTAATCTGTTATTGATAAATATGGTTGTTTGTTATTTTCATTATTTATATGTGCATCTTTTAAGAAAGAAATGGAATATACAGATACATACCTCACAGCAAATACAATCCGTTTTACATTTTTCCGAACACACAGAACACAAATCACTACGTTTCCCCATTTTTAAAATGATAGAATAGAAGAATATTTGAAGCCATCCTTTATATATGAACTAAAACAAAATAATTACATTAGCTCAAAAATTAAAGAATTGTAATGCACATTTATATACAAGAAATATCAAAAGATGTTTGGCGGAAATAACTTACTGGTGATAATTATCTGTTGTTCCAACGACGTCTAATCCTATAATTAAATCAAGTAGCTGAAATACCGACGTGATCATAAAGATGTGATAATCCAATCAACGTCAATCAAAGGGAAAAGCGACAAAACTGTCAACCACAAACAAGGATCATTCCAGTTCAGACCATCGAACAGGCAGGACGTCTTGCGTTTGAAGTCTGGGACAAAGTGACTCCGCAAGGCGTTCTGCTGTCTGGGATCATCCACCCTGCACTGTATAGATATATACAGTGTAGAGCCACGTGGAGGCTTGGACATCGCCTCAAACATGTTGTATATATGTTTTTATCCTGTTTTTACGTGGCCCTAAAGATGGACGATTAAAGCTTCTACTGGAAATATGACGTTGTACCAGCGAGCTACCCCATGTCACTGCAAGTCCCCGCATTAGACGACATGAGGCACCTACGATGGACCACAACTAGACTCACCCTAACCCACCATGGATACCGATGTTGGCGAAACCCTGCGAGATACTCACTGATCCTGTATTGCATAACGGCTTCAGGATCGGCGCGTGAAACGGAGAAGTTTTCACCAACAGAACTCGGGCAGCTCATGCAGCCGGATCGACCTACTTGTGACACATTTGGCGCCAACACGGACGACCGGATTGACCTACTTGATTGCGATACTTCTGCAATTTCCTGATTGGCTGGGACTTTCCTAATCTACTTTCGAGCCGACAATCGGATTGACCTAGTCACAATTCTGCAGGCAATCCGATTGGTCAAAATCTTCAATTGGACTTAGAAATCTACTTGGAATAATAATCTTCTACAGACTTCAGAGGGGTTTCTACACTGATGTGCCACCATCTCTAATCTACTGCTGCCATCAACTAATCGACTTTGGACGAGATACTCCAACCCTTCCCGGACTCTACTGCATAATCATCTGACGAAAAGCTCGCCAAAAGGCCTAGTGCCATAGGGCGAGGGTAAAGAAAATCTACCACACACACACCACAAACAAGACAAACAATTAATTTAATGTTTGATTTCATTTTTTTTTCAATATTCTATTAATCTGTTTCTTAATATAACATCTCTATATATTTTCAATATTCTATTAATATGTTTCTTATTACATAAACAGAATTTGTATAACAATTTAAGATATTGATTTTTTGACTTCTTTTCGTAGTTGAAAATCCTTTTCATATGGTAAAAAGGAATGTCAAAACACAAAAGTATTGACTATAAATTCATTTAAAGTTCGATTTAACTAATTTTTTCAATGCAAACATATTCTATTAATCGATTTGTTAATATATAAAAATAATTTGTATTAAGCTTTAGATATTGATTTTATGACTCCTTTTCGTAGAAGAAAAGTCCTTTTCGTGAGGCCAAAATGGAGTAAAAACACAAAAGTATTGACAAAAAATTCATTTAAAGTTCGATTTAACTAATTTTTTCAATGCAAACATATTCTATTAATCTATTTGTTAATATATAAAAATAATTTGTATTAAGCTTTAGATATTGATTTTATGACTCCTTTTCGTAGACGAAAATTCCTTTTCGTGAGGCCAAAATGGAGTAAAAACACAAAAGTATTGACAAAAAATTCATTTAAAGTTCGATTTAACTAATTTTTTCAATGCAAACATATTCTATTAATCTTTTTGTTAATATATAAAAATAATTTGTATTAAGCTTTAGATATTGATTTTATGACTCCTTTTCGCGGACGGAAAGTCCTTTTCGTATGGTCAAAATGGAGTCAAAACACAAAAGTATTGACAAAAAATTCATTTAAAGTTCGATTTAACTAATTTTTTCAATACAAACATATTTCATTAGTATGTTTCTATATATATAAAAATAATTTTCTTAATGCTTAAAATATTGATTTTATGGCTCCTTTTCGTAGCGGAATCTCCTTTTCGCGAAAAGGACTCCTTTTCGCACTTTAGGCCTACCGGATTTAATATCGTTCTCTACAAATTCAAATTATAATTTAAGATCTGTTGCTAGAAAGGATATTGTCCATTTAACACTTAGAACAAACATTCTTAAACGTACTTTTGGTTTTTCAGGAATGGTAGTTTGGAACATGATCCCCGTTGATATACGAGCCTCGCTGTGTTTAGTTACATTTAAGACTAAATTAAAATCGTTTCTTTTAATGAAAGAGTGAAACCCCAGTTTGAATTATAACTTTATGTTACAAAAGTATGAAAATGTGTCTGTCTTGTTGAAGTTATAAAGTGATGCATGTATTGTTTTATCTTGCATTATATGCTTACATTGTTATATTGTGTTGATTTATAGATGGCCATATTGTAAAAAAGACTTGTGTAAATGCTATGTCTTAATATGTTACCTTCTTGAAATAAAGTTATTATTATTATTATTATTATTATTATTATTACTGATGCGTATTAGCGCCTACTTGTTTTATTTGTTAAAATTGTTAATATCAAAGCATTCAGAAGTCTAAGAAGTGGGATATAATATGAATAAGGCACTGCCTCATGGCGAGCGTCGGTTTAAGCAGGACCCGTCTATATTACATATGTATACGAGTCCCTGGTTTAAGTAAATTAAATGATTACATTGTATAATATTACTCATACTGTAATACCTTATAACATAGGGATTTTATAAACCCAACTCAGTTGCTCCGTTCTAAGGGACACACAAAAAACGCAACCCACTACTATTCACATACAAACTTTGCGATCATCACATAAAAACAACTAATTCAACAAATTATTTAAGCATAACTATTCGAAATCGAAATGGGGATCTACACATTATACTCTATTACTTCCAAATCAAACCGTGGAGCGCTGTGGTCCAGTGGTAGAGCGTTGGACCCATGATCCAAAAGTCGTGAGTTCGATTCCCGCCATTGCGTTGTGTTCCTGAGCTAGACACTTTATCTGCATTGCTTAGTACTGGTTCTACCCAGGAAGACATCGAGAGTGATTCAAATAAGTTCATAGAGCTTTCGTTACAATCGATGTAAAATAAATAAGTTTAAACTAAATCAAACCAAGCACTGCAGTGTCATTTCCATTGTTATGTTGGCAGGGCTTTTACCCCCTAAAATTTTGAAGACTCCCGACCCTAGCCTGGTCATTTTGGTGGAGAAAAAAAAGCGCGAAAACTGCCTAATTTGTGAAAAAAAAGTATTGAATACATGCATTGTTTTTGTGGGAGCAGGATAATATGAAACATTTTAGATAAACCTTCTTCTATGAACATATCCAGAACAAAACAATATTGAACAAGTTAAGGGGTGAGTAGAAACACCGAAACGCACCGAAACACCGGAACGCAACGGAAACACCGAAACACATACAGAGAAACCGAAACGCAATAGAATCACCGAAACACACACTATATATATATATACACTATATATATATATATATATTGTTTATCGGTTTTAATATTTATTATTTATGTTTAATGTATATAGTAAGAACTTGTGGAATAGTGAAAACTTGACGTTACCAAAGGTTAGAGTTCAATGAAATATAGACTTCTTAATTATCTGTGTAAAATAGCATGGATATAAATATGTAGGTCTATGAATATAGAAATCAATGTAAAACAAACAAGCACATATGTATAATAACGGATTTATTGACATAATGTATTTAACAAGTATGAAGACATTATATGTAAAATAAACATGATAGACACAACGTTATTAAAAAAGAATGAAAATCCCTTATAAATTAAAGCTACTGTTGGAATGTTTCATATTTTTTGAAGAATTATTTTGTAATTTTTAGTATTATAATTGTAAAAGATGTCAATTAAAAATGTTTATGTATTAATTAAAACTTGTTGAATATCGGCCTCTTATTTATATAATTATCTAGCAATCATTATCAATCAAAGTTACACATAATCAAACAAGCAAATACAAATGTAAAGCAATTGATTTATTGATATATGTAAAACATGAACGTAAAATGAACCGTTAATAAACAGGAATGAAAACTCAATATAAATACAAGCTATTATTATTGATTTCCTAGGATAATATATAACGTAATTACGTAAATAAAATAAAAGAAAGGTTTGAATTGTAAAACATGTAAATCAAAATGTGTAAAGGTAGTACAAATCAACAAGTGTATAACGTCAAACAATTTAAACAATTTAAAATGGATTTAAAAATATCACGGAATTGATAAGCAATATATTTAGTATGGTCTCATCTCTTTGGTTGATTCTAACATCGAGACTGCCATACTCTAACTGCCGATAACTGGTAGACCAGTCATTCTGAGGTATTTTCAATTACAATATTTACAACTGTGCAAATACAAAACAAATATCAGCGACCATGCTACAACATCGAATATCACAATTCTGAAAGTGATTAAAATGCTGTCATAAACTTGACATAAAAAGTAATGGTACATAATCCTAAAAAATCAACAAAATTATATGTATTTGTAGAATAGTTCAACATTCACTAAAACCTAAACTATTTACAGCTACAATATTTCACGTCAACAATAGTATAGTTACATTTTTTAATGAATATGATATTACATCTGTTGTTTATCGTTAGTTACAAACATTTTTATTCATTAAACTATACAGTGGTGTATTTCCTGCACAAAAATGTATACTATTACGTTTTAGTAGACACCGAACTCTCAAAATCGAAGAAAAAGTGGGTGGGGTATTTTGACATGAGAAAATCTGTAAATTCGTAATAAATGGCTTTACTGAAAAAAGGCTATCATTTGTTTACTCTTTGACTTATAAGCTTACAATAAACTGGAAACTATTTTTACTGAAAATACCAACTCAAATCAATAGTTTACATACTTAAAATGTTCAAGGTCAAGGTCATATTCAAGGTCAAAAGGTCAAAAACCTGAAAAAAATGATATTTCACCATAAACTTTCCCTGATACTGTTGTCAATGTACAGGAAAACAACTTATATTGCATGTCAATATAATCTGTAGTGTAAATTCTTTCCAACGGGGTGCATTTTAATTATTCACCATTTGGTAATCATGGAGAAATTCAATATGGCGTCCAAGATGGTCGTCGTCTTTCGCAGTTTGAGTGAAATATTGGAAAACAATGCTATCAACCTTTTATTATTAGACTTATAAGATTTCTGTATCTTTTTATAAGCTTGACATAAACTGGTAATGTATACTAACAAACTTCATAGTTTACAGACCAAACAAGATGAAAGTCAAGGTCATATTCAAAGTCAAATGTTAAAAGTTCACTGAAGAAAAAATAAAATTTCACCGTAAACTGTCCCTGATAATTTTGTCATAAACAAATTTCATTGCATTTCAATATAATCAGGGATGTACTTTTTCCAACGGTGTGCTTTTTAGCGTCCCCCATTTGAAAATGATAGAAATAAAATGTCATTTCCAAGAAGACAGCAGAGACACATTTTACATTTAGGTCATATGCAAATTAATATTAATATGGAGTTTCCTGATGCTAGTGCAGATTTGTTATTATTTGCTTTGAACAACAAGTAAACTTTATAAAAGAAAAGACTTTATTAATCAATATTAACTTTTTTATTAAATACTAATGTGGTTTTAACACACATGTCATGGTATTGTCCAAGGTCATTATGACAAAATACAGAACAATAGCTCATTATCCCTTTATATTGACTGTTATATTTCCTGACATAGATTTTAGAAATAAATACATGTATTGCAGTTCAAATAACCACCACCAAATAATTTTGAAATGCTCAGTTTGTATTGGATTCCATTTGGTATCAAAGGCACTTGTACACTAGTTTACTATTATTTGGCGAGTGTTTAGGAAAAAACTATATAAATGCATGTGTTCAAGGTCAATGACAAAGCAACAACAATTCACAATGAAACTTGAATACATTAATGACTTAACTATTTACTTTCCACAAATTATTTAGAAATTGGCTTGCAGCAGGTACATTTTATGAACAACATTACAGGAAATTGTTCAACCCACAAACATCAACACACTGATGTTTGTGTGTATACATGTATGCACTATTCCAATAGAGACATATTAAGTTACTTACAGAAACATTAAGTAACTAACATAAACTAACATTGTAAAATGTATACATTGTACAAATCAACCATGGTTATTTGATCACACTAGGTAATACTCTTTCAAACACTATTGATTACTTAACAGGTATCGCCATGTTCAAACAAATATTTCCGTGTCATTTACATGACAGTTGAAAGGACTGTAAATATGTTTCTACAGCAAGCTTCTGACTCGTTGCAAGCTTTGCACTCGCATGCCACTGTACAAGGTTGTTCAAGTGACGAACAAACACAGTAAATCTCACAGACATCATCACATCTACATACAAGATCACTGAGCAACTCTGGAGGCGCTGCAGGCTATGACATTATCTGTGGTACAGCTAAGCCTGACTGAGAATCAATTGAATAACCATAGTCAGTCAAGTTTGGAGTATCGGCGTCTGCCACCAAAGTCCCTTTCCAGACCAGCAACTGATAGAGACATCGCTTTAGATGCAACATGAAACTGTCGTTTGCCGGAGGCAATCGCCTGGGTTTGACATGTTTGTTTCTGACAACTCTTTCTGTTCGCAATGCATTGAGTGAGGTACAATTTAGATGGACATATAGTTCACCAACAAATTGAGTACAGGAACAAATCTGACCATTTGTCAGTTCAGGAACTTCTCCTAAACAGCCTACTCCCTCAAAGGAAGGGGCCTTATTCATTAGCAGTGTGAAGGCTGACTTTTTACCAACGCCAAAGAATGAACGTATCGCATCCAGTTAAACAGTACACCACCAGCAGAATATGCAACTGTTCTGGTGACATCGCATGCACAATTTGATGTACAGGAATGCATCTTGTCATGTCAGTATGGAGAGACTTTCTTCCGGTCTGAAAATAAACTGTTGATATTCCAATTGTTCTGAAATGGTGTATGAGAAGTACTAACACATCTGTGTCTGGACTAAACAGCATGAGCGTTGTGATGCCTTCATTTGCTACATACTTTGCGTGTAGCATCATCACAGTATCAGCCTACCCTTGTGACGTGGATAGTCCTGGAACATATGAAATGACTTTGGAAGTGATACAGAGAACTTTCTTTTCAAGACCACCACTTACAACAATGGACTTGTCACTAGAAAGAAGTTCAACAGAGTTTTGTGCAAGGTAGATAGAGTAAAACTTGGTGAGCTCCTTCTTGAAATTTGTGTTGCAAAGTGCAATCTTCCAATCAGCGATGGTCATGTCAGGTTGAATTGCAAATGCTCTGGACTGGGACTGATCTTCTGCACGTTTCATGCGTGTTTGACTTTTGGCACTATGTGGCAAGTACCTGTCAAAAACAACATGGATTTTGAGGGAACTTTTGCTGCGTGACAAAATGAAATGCCAAAATGATTTTGCCATTTCTTTGTAGACTGACCTTTGCTGGGTTAATGGTCATCTGCATGACAGCCATTCCATCGAAAATGATACAGTCAGCATTTTCAGAGGAGGAAACGGAATCAATGACCAACTCTTCTAACTTGAGCATGAAATCAGCCTTTTTGGGGGACATCATCTCCCCTTCATCTGTAAATAAGCTGAGAGAGACAGGGGCATTCTCAAATCCCATGACACGCCGTAGGGGAACTTTTTTGAACGAATTCATTGCCAGTAGACGAATGTACATTTCCTCTGCATTAATCGGTACGTCTTTCGATTTAGACTGGATGACTCGACATTTACCACCAATGGTTTTCGCACTAAATCTGGGGATCGGATCATAGAAACTGACACATGGTGATTCATGTCCCTTTTTGACTATAAGCCTCTCTTCCACAAACCTGTAAAGGCAATCAGAACCCTTGTCAAAGCAATTTAAAAGGCTGACTTCAACTTCAGGGGACACAGACACGCCAGCAGCAAAATTTAATAATCTTGATGGAGGATCTACAATACTGAAAGGATCAAGGAATGTTTGATCAAACATTGCTTGCATTTTCCTGATATTGTCATTGTAAGCCTTCTTGTAAGGTTAATTGTCTGTGTGATGCCTGTGATTTGATTTTTCACCTCTACCAAGACCTTGATTGGAATAAACATGGGAATATTTGGCAGTAAGAGGCCGCGAAAGAAACCACCTACTAAGTGCATTATCTCTATGAGTTAGACCTACTATCCCACCACCAGATTTGAAAGCCTTATTCTCCGTAACCTCTAGACAGTAATCTATCCACACAGAATTGAATATTCCATCTGTCAACTTGGCAACAAAGTTTCCGTGTGAAAAACTTATTTTCACTTCATCAGAAACTATCTGCATACTGACTACCATATACGGCATGTACTTGGCATAAATGGTGCGACTGGATGCAAAGAAAAATGGAAGAAATTGGGATTTGGAGTATTCATATACCTCCCAGAGACCATGTCTTGACGCAGACAAAAAGAGTTTGAATGGCGTTGACACGTTTGTAAGGTAATTATCCCAAAACTTGAATGTTGGAGACAGTTCTCGTCCCTTCAATTTGAACTCATCAAGCAATGGAACAACTACCGTTTCCAGAAATCTCAAATTTTCACCATGATCATTGCCCTCATGTTCCAGACTACCATTTTGGTCAAAGAGAACGTTCCTCGAAGTGCACCACAACTTATAATTTAACAGAAACCGTGATGTCAGAACCACATCTAGCATCAAGAAATCTTTCAAGCCCCTATCAAAATCCTTTCCAGCTAGAATATGCTGTGCAGTATTGGGTGCAAATACATCAGAATCTGAAAGCAACTGTTTCAGACCTGCGTCGCCGTTAAACAAGACAATTCCTGCAAATACACACATGAGAAAATGTATACCTCCTTCAACAGGTATGACTCCGTCAAGCTCAGACTTTTTTGCCCAAACTACCTCTAATGCCTTTGTTAATAAATCCATGTCAAAGAAGACAGGACACACGTTTTGATCTAGAGCATTCATTTGCTCTTTAACACGCTTGATGGTAGTATAAATGGTGTTGTAATTTGTAGGTGTTGACATAATTATTGGGTTAAATGCAACTTCACATGGTTCTATCAACTTATCAGAAGTAACCTGTGACTGAAATATTGTCCAAGGCGGTGCAGGCTCGGACCTGTCATCGCAAAACATCCCCATACGACACCAATTGTACATGAGTTCTTTAAGTTTCATGCAATTGGCGTTTTCTGGTTCTTGAACCCTCACTTCCTCCTTGTTTGATGGTGGTGGGTATTAAACGGGAAGAGTTCGTGTGCTTGGCTTTTCATAAGGCAAAACTGAAGACTGATTTCCCCCTGAAAAGAAATTACTCATAATTAAATGATGGATATTTCAGCATGCTGATAATTTTCTGTCAATTTTGAAATTGGCATTTTTTTATTGAGAATGTTTATTTATCGAATTCCAGTTTATATGGACATAAAGTAGATTTTTTTTGGTGTCATGTGTGTATTCATTATGATCCCAGTTGTCACCGGCAGCAACAATGAGCTGACCATCCTCCGCATAGCGCTTGATGTTAGCTGGGACCAGTGCCCCTGTAGATACATATACACAAATACATGTTATTCATTATAAACATTACACTTTTTAAATATATATTTTTATGATACAAAAGTAGTTGTTTTGTATTATGTTGCATTGTATTATATTTCACTGTATTATATTGTAGTACATGTATTGCACAATACCTAGTACCCGGTATTATTCAGCTGCCGAAGGCAGCTGACCCTTATATAGCTTTTTATATCTGTCTACGGTTAACAGACTGTGACTCATGTAAGTGTCAGTAAGCATGCTTTACAACATGTATTCCTAGAGAACTCGTCTGAAAAACTTGAATGGTATAAACACATATTTTGTAATGTTGAAAGGTTACCATTTCACTTACTAAAATGACGTTTTCGTAAACCAGTCTACTGAATGATTCACAAGCCTCGTCGTGTTAGTGCCGAGGAAGGTAGGGTTCAAGACTGCTGATTTCCTTCTTTCTTTTTCTTTTTTTTTTTTTTTAAATTTCAATTATTATTGTTTTCATTATTTCTAATGGTAAGGTAGGAACAGTTCCTTTACATTTTCCACTTTGATAACGCAATGGTATAATTACACATGGTAACAGTGAACAGTTTATATGTGTTGTAATGCACACTCTAACGCACACGTATCCCTTTAATACATGTGAACAATTGTATTTCTGTGCTGTGTACTTCTAGCACGTCGTGTTACAAGGGTGATGTAAGGCATGTCAAGGATCTTGAACAGAAAGAAACGAGGTCGCCCACATTGATTTAAAACGCTTGGTAGAAAGAACTGATGGTAAAAGTCGGAAAGAATGTAAGAAAAAAAACGGTCGTGGCGTGTTTATGTCTCCGTGACAACATTCATTTTTTTCAATATTGTTTTAACACCCGTGACTTGATATATTATTATGTCAACTTCTTGTCTCTCGGCAGCTATTTTACGCTTGCGTAAAACCTTGCTTGTATTAACTGTATATTATTGTATGAAATGGATTGGCATGGATTGGATCTAATCGCGACATATCATACAATACTGTAGTTGTTCTGTACTGCCCTGTAGTTATATTTATTAAATTATACTATTTTTACTGTATTTAGAATTATATTACATGAATTTTCTACTTGCTAATTATACACATACCAGATTGTGTCATCTCCTGTGTGTTTGTCATGTGTACGGCAGCAGACGTCAGGAAATATCGCAACTCTGTATATGAGACTGTGTAACCAAGGTCGTACAGGTGAGCTTCCTACTCTCCATGGTTACCAAACGGAGGACAATAAAAAGCATACCGTTGGAAAGAGTATACATTGTCGAGTATGCGAACATGCAAAAACAGTTGTATTTATATACATTGACAAAATTATTAGGGAAGGTTTATGGCGAAATACCATTTGTTTCAGGATTTTTACCTTTTGACCTTGAATATGACCTTGATATTGATTTTGTTTGAGTCTGTAAACTATTCAGTTGCGTTGGTATTTTCAGTAACAACAATCTCCAATTTATTGTAAGCTTATCAGTCAAGCAGTAAAGAAATAATAGCCTTTTTTCAGTAAAGCGATTTATTACCAATTTACAGATTTTCTCATGTCAAAATACCCCACCCACCTTTTCTTTGATTTTGAGAGTTCGGGGTCTACTAACACGTAATAGTATACATTTTTGTGCAGGACATACACCACTGTATATTTTAATGAACAAAAACATTCAAAAAATATCGAGATAAGATATTAAACAATTTAAAATTTTAGGTAGTACCCCAAATTTTGTCGGTTTTGAGCCATTTTTCAGCAGTTTTTTAGCAAAAAAAATCTTTTCTGCAATATTTTCAGCTGTAACTTATTTTTATTACTGAACTGCATACATAGTTCATTTAAAATAACAAAAACAGTTAATGTTTGTGAAAGAAATTATTTTGGTATTGTAATTATGAAATATACCATGTTTTTTTTAAAAAATGGCGGCCATTTTGTCCGCCATCTTGGATTTCTCACTTAGTACCAAAATCTGCGATTTATGCCGGCAGCCTGATAAACTTCAGACATTCCCCAACATGTTGATATATGACACTTGCTGTTACTTTTTGTGGCCGGGTAGTTTGCTGAAATGTGGGTCTTGCTGCTCAATTATTGCTACTACTGACGTTATTGTTTAGTACATATATAATATTTATGTTTCACTTGCTACTACTGACGTTATTGTTTAGTATATATTTTACTATTTATGTTTCGCTTGCTACTACTGACTTTATTGTTTAGTACATATGAAATATTTATGTTTCGCTTGCTACTACTGACGTTATTGTTTAGTACTTTTATAATATTTATGTTTCACTTGTTACTACTGACGTTATTGTTTAGTACATAATTATTTAATATTGATGTTTTGCTTGCTACTACTGACGTTATAGTTTAGTACTTTTATAATATTTATGTTTCACTTGCTACTACCGACGTTATTGTTTAGTACATATGTAATATTTATGTTTCGCTTGCTACTACTGACGTTATTGTTTAGTACTTTTATAATATCGATGTTTCACTTGCTACTACTGACGTTATTGTTTAGTACATATGTAATAGTTATGTTTCGCTTGCTACTACTGACGTTATTGTTTGGTATATACATACTATTTATGTTTCGCTTGGTACTACTGACGTTATTGTTTAGTACATATGTAATATGTATGTTTCGCTTGCTACTACTGACGTTATTGTTTTGTTTTTTTATAATATTTATGTTTCACTTGCTACTACTGACGTAAGTGTTTAGTACATATATAATATTTATGTTCTCGCTTACTACTACTCACGTTATTGTTTAGTACATATGTAATATTTATGTTTCACCAGCTACTAATGACATTATTGTTTAGTACATATGTAATGTTTATGTTCCACCTGCTACTACTGACGTTATTGTTTAGTACATATATAATATTTATGTTTCACCTGCTATTACTGACGTTATTGTTTAGTACATATGTAATATTTATGTTTCGCTAGCTACTACTGACGTTATTGTTTAGTACTTTTATAATATTTATGTTTCACTTGCTACTACTGACGTAAGTGTTTAGTACATATGTGATATTTATATTTCCTTTGCTAGTACTGACGTTATTGTTTAGTACATACATAATATTTATGTTTCGCCTACTACTGACGTTATTGTTTAGTACATATATAATATTTATGTTTCACGTGCTACTACTGACGTTATAGTTGAGTACATATGTAATATTTATGTTTCGCTAGCTACTACTGACGTTATTGTTTAGTACTTTTATAATATTTATGTTTCACTTGCTACTACTGACGTAAGTGTTTAGTACATATATAATATTTATGTTCTCGCTTACTACTACTCACGTTATTGTTTAGTACATCCGTAATATTTATGTTTCACCAGCTACTAATAACATTATTGTTTAGTACATATGTAATGTTTATGTTTCACCTGCTACTACTGACGTTATTGTTTAGTACATATATAATATTTATGTTTTACCTGCTATTACTGACGTTATTGTTTAGTACATATATAATGTTTATGTTTCACTTGCTACTACTGACGTTATTGTTTAGTACATATGTAATATTTATATTTCGCTTGCTACTACTGACGTTATTGTTTAGTACATATATCATGTATATAATATTTATATTTCGCTTGCTACTACTGACGTTATTATTTCGTACATAAATAATATTTATGTTTCACTTGCTACTACTGACGTTATTGTTTAGAACATATGTAATATTTATGTTTCACTTGCTACTACTGACGTTATTGTTTAGTACATACATAATATTTATGTTTCACTTGCTACTACTGACGTTATTGTTTACTACATATATAATATTTATGTTTCGCTTGCTACTACTGACGTTATTGTTTAGTACATATAAAATATTTATGTTTCACTTGCTACTACTGACGTTATTGTTTAGTAGATATTTAATATTTATATTTCCTTTGCTAGTACTGACGTTATTGTTTAGTACCTACATAATATTTATGTTTCGCCTACTACTGACGTTATTGTTTAGTACATATATAATATTTATGTTTCACTTGCTACTACTGACGTTATTGTTTAGTACATATGTACTATTTATGTTTCACTTGCTACTACTGACGTTATTGTTTAGTACATATATATTTATGTTTGACTTGCTACTACTGACGTTATTGTTTAGTACATATGTACTATTTATTTTTCACTTGCTACTACCGACGTTATTGTTTAGTACATATATAATATTTATGTTTCGCTTGTAATATTACATATTACATATGTAATATTTATGATTCGCTTGCTACTACCGACGGTATTGTTTAGTACGTATGTAGTATTTATGTTTGACTTGCTACTCCTGACGTTATTGTTTAGTACATATGTAATATTTATGTTTCGCTTGCTACTACTGACGTTATTGTTTAGTACTTTTGTAATATTTATGTTTCATTTGCAACTCCTGACGTTATTGTTTAGTACATATATAATATTTATTTTTCGCTTACTACTACTCACGTTTTTGTTGAGTACATAGGTAATGTTTATGTTTCACCTGCTACTACTGAGGTTATTGTTTAGTACATATATAATATTTATGTTTAACCTGCTATTACTGACGTTATTGTTTAGTACTTATGTAATACATATGATTCACTTGCTACTACTGACGTTATTGTTCAGTACATATGTAATATTTATGTTTCACTTGGTACTACTGACGTTATTGTTTAGTACATATATAATATTTATGTTTCGCTTGTAATATTACATATTACATATGTAATATTATGTTTCGCTTGCTACTACTGACGTTATTGTTTAGTAAATATGTAATATTTATGTTTCACTTGCTACTACTGACGTTATTGTTTAGTACATATGCAATATTTATGTTTCGCTTGCTACTACTGACGTTATTGTTTACTACATATATAATATTTATGTTTCACTTGCCACTACTGACGTTATTGCTTAGTACATATATACTATTTATGTTTCGCTTGCTACTACTGACGTTATTGTTTAGTATATATGTAATATTTATGTTTCACTTGCTACTACTGACGTTCTTGTTTAGTATATGTGTAATATATATGTTTCACTTGCTACTACTGACGTTATTGTTTAGTACATATGCAATATTTATGTTTCGCTTGCTACTACAGAAGTTATTGTTTAGTACATATATACTATTTATGTTTCACTTGCTACTACTGACGTTATTGCTTAGTACATATATACTATTTATGTTTCGCTAGCTACTACTGACGTTATTGTTTAGTACATATGTAATATTTATGTTTCACTTGCTACTACTGACGTTATTGCTTAGTACATATATACTGTTTATGTTTCGCTTGCTACTACTGACGTTATTGTTTGGTATATATATAATATTTATGTTTCACTTGCTACTGCTGACGTTATTGCTTAGTACATATATAATATTTATGTTTCACTTGCTACTACTGACGTTATTGCTTAGTACATATATATTATTTATGTTTCACTTGCTACTACTGACGTTATTGTTTAGTACATATGTAATATTTGTGTTTCACTTGCTACTACTGACGTTATTGCTTAGTACATATATACTATTTATGTTTCGCTTGCTACTACTGACGTTATTGTTTAGTACATATGTAATATTTATGTTTCACTTGCTACTACTGACGTTATTGTTTAGTACATATATAATATTTATGTTTCGCTTGTAATATTACATATTACGTATGTAATATGTATGTTTCGCTTGCTACTACTGACGTTATTGTTTAGTACATATGTAATATTTATGTTTCCCTTGCTACTACTGACGTTATTGTTTAGTACATATGTAATATTTATGTTTCGCTTACTACTACTGACGTTATTGTTTAGTACATATATAATATTTATGTTTGACTTGCTACTACTGACGTTATTGTTTAGTACATATATACTATTTATGTTTCGCTTGCTACTACTGACGTTATTGTTTAGTATATATACATAATTTATGTTTCACTTGCTACTACTGACGTTATTGTTTAGTACATATATAATGTTTATGTTTCACTTGCTACTACTGACGTTATTGTTTAGTACATATGTAATATTTATATTTCGCTTGCTACTACTGACGTTATTGTTTAGTACATATATGATGTATATAATATTTATATTTCGCTTGCTACTACTGACGTTATTATTTCGTACATAAATAATATTTATGTTTCACTTGCTTCTACTGACGTTATTGTTTAGTACATATGTAATATTTATGTTTCACTTGCTACTACTGACGTTATTGTTTAGTACATACATAATATTTATGTTTCACTTGCTACTACTGACGTTATTGTTTAGTACATATATAATATTTATGTTTCGCTTGCTACTACTGACGTTATTGTTTAGTACTTATATAATATTTATGGTTCACTTGCTACTACTGACGTTATTGTTTAGTACATATGTGATATTTATATTCCTTTGCTAGTACTGACGTTATTGTTTAGTACATACATAATATTTATGTTTCGCCTACTACTGACGTTATTGTTTAGTACATATATAATATTTTTGTTTCACTTGCTGCTACTGACGTTATTGTTTAGTACATATGTACTATTTATGTTTCACTTGCTACTACTGACGTTATTGTTTAGTACATATGTACTATTTATTTTTCACTTGCTACTACTGACGTTATTGTTTAGTACATATATAATATTTATGTTTCGCTTGTAAAATTACATATTACATATGTAATATTTATGATTCGCTTGCTACTACTGACGTTATTGTTTAGTACATATGTAATATTTATGCTTGACTTGCTACTACTGACGTTATTGTTTAGTACATATGGAATATTTTTGTTTCGCTTGCTACTACTGACGTTATTGTTTAGTATTTTTGTAATATATATGTTTCATTTGCAACCACTGACGTTATTGTTTATTACATATATAATATTTATTTTTCGCTTACTACTACTCACGTTTTTGTTTAGTACATAGGTAATATTTATGTTTCACCAGCTACTAATGACGTTATTGTTTAGTACATATGTAATGTTTATGTTTCATTTGCTACTACTGACGTTATTGCTTAGTACATATATACTGTTTATGTTTCGCTTGCTACTACTGACGTTATTGTTTAGTACATATGTACTATTTATTTTTCACTTGCTACTACTGACGTTATTGTTTAGTACATATATAATATTTATGTTTCGCTTGTAATATTACATATGTAATATTTATGATTCGATTGCTTTTACTGACGTCATTGTTTAGTACATATGTAATATTTTTGTTTGACTTGCTACTACTGACGTTATTGTTTAGTACTTTTATAATATTTATGTTTCATTTGCTACTACTGACGTTATTGTTTAGTACATATATAATGTATTTTTTTCGCTTACTACTACTCACGTTATTGTTTAGTACATAGGTAATATTTATGTTTCACCAGCTACTAATGACGTTATTGTTTAGTACATATGTAATTTTTATGTTTCACCTGCTACTACTGAGGTTATTGTTTAGTTCATATATAATATATATGTTTCACCTGCTATTACTGACTTTATTGTTTAGTACATAAGTAATACATATGTTTCACTTGCTACTACTGACGTTATTGTTCAGTACATATGTAATATTTATGTTTCACTTGCAACTACCGACGTTATTGCTTAGTACATATATACTGTTTATGTTTCGCTTGCTACTACTGACGTTATTGTTTAGTATATATATAATATTTATGTTTCACTTGCTACTTCTGACGTTATTGCTTAGTACATATATAATATTTATGTTTCACTTGCTACTACTGACGTTATTGCTTAGTACATATATATTATTTATGTTTCACTTGCTACTACTGACGTTATTGTTTAGTACATATGTAATATTTATGTTTCACTTGCTACTACTGACGTTATTGCTTAGTACATATATACTATTTATGTTTCGCTTGCTACTACTGACGTTATTGTTTAGTACATATGTAATATTTATGTTTCACTTGCTACTACTGACGTTATTGTTTATTACATATATAATATTTATGTTTCGCTTGTAATATTACATATGTAATATTTATGTTTCGCTTGCTACTACTGACGTTATTGTTTAGTACATATATAATATTTATGTTTCACTTGCTACTACTGACGTTATTGTTTAGTACATATGTAATATTTATGTTTCGCTTGCTACTACTGACGTTATTGTTTAGTACATATATAATATTTATGTTTCACTTGCTACTACTGACGTTATTGTTTAGTACATATATACTATTTATGTTTCGCTTGCTACTACTGACGTTATTGTTTAGTATATATACAATATTTATGTTTCACTTGCTACTACTGACGTTATTGCTTAGTACATATATAATATTTATGTTTCACTTGCTACTACCGACGTTATTGTTTAGTACATATATATATTATTTATGTTTCACTTGCTACTACTGACGTTATTGTTTAGTACATATGTAATATTTATGTTTCACTTGCTACTACTGACGTTATTGCTTAGTACATATATATTATTTATGTTTCACTTGCTACTACTGACGTTATTGTTTAGTACATATGTACTATTTATGATTCACTTGCTACTACTGACGTTATTGCTTAGTACATATATACTATTTATGTTTCGCTTGCTACTACTGATGTTATTGCTTAATACATATGTAATATTTAACTTTCACTTGCTACTACTGACGTTATTGCTTAATACATATATATTATTTATGTTTCACTTGCTACTACTGACGTTATTGTTTAGTACATATGCAAAATTTATGTTTCACTTGCTACTACTGACGTTATTGCTTAGTACATATATACTATTTATGTTTCGCTTGCTACTACTGACGTTATTGTTTAGTACATATGTAATATTTATATTTCGTTTGCTAGTACTGACGTTATTGTTTAGTTCATATATATTATTTATGTTTCACTTGCTACTACTGACGTTATTGTTTAGTACATATGTAATATTTATGTTTCACTTGCTACTACTGACGTTATTGCTTAGTACATATATATTATTTATGTTTCACTTGCTACTACTGACGTTATTGTTTAGTATATATACAATATTTATGTTTCACTTGCTACTACTGACGTTATTGCTTAGTACATATATACTATTGATGTTTCGCTTGCTACTACTGACATTATTGTTTAGTACATATGTAATATTTATATTTCGTTTGCTAGTACTGACGTTATTGTTTAGTACATATATATTATTTATGTTTCACTTGCTACTACTGACGTTATTGTTTAGTACATATGTAATATTTATGTTTCACTTGCTACTACTGACGTTATTGCTTAGTACATATATATTATTTATCTTTTACTTGCTACTACTGACGTGATTGTTTAGTACATATGTAATATTTATATTTCGTTTGCTAGTACTGACGTTATTGTTTAGTACATATATATTATTTATGTTTCACTTGCTACTACTGACGTTATTGTTTAGTACATATGTAATATTTATGTTTCACTTGCTACTACTGACGTTATTGCTTAGTACATATATACTATTTATGTTTCGCTTGCTACTACTGACGTTATTGTTTAGTACATATGTGATATTTATGTTTCACTTGCTACTACTGACGTTATTGTTTAGTACATATATAATATTTATGTTTCGCTTGTAATATTACATATTACATATGTAACATTTATGTTTCACTTGCTACTACTGACGTTATTGTTTAGTACATATGTAATATTTATGTTTCACTTGCTACTACTGACGTTATTGTTTAGTACATATGTAATATTTATGTTTCGCTTGCTATTACTGACGTTATTGTTTAGTACATATATAATATTTATGTTTCACTTGCTACTACTGACGTTATTGTTTAGTACATATATACTTTTTATGTTTCGCTTGCTACTACTGACGTTATTGTTTAGTATATATATAATATTTATGTTTCACTTGCTACTACTGACGTTATTGCTTAGTACATATATAATATTTATGTTTCACTTGCTACTACCGACGTTATTGTTTAGTACATATATATATTATTCATGTTTCAATTGCTACTACTGACGTTATTGCTTAGTACATATGTAATATTTATGTTTCACTTTCTACTACTGACGTTATTGCTTAGTACATATATATTATTTATATTTCACTTGCTACTACTGACGTTATTGTTTAATACATATGTACTATTTATGATTCACTTGCTACTACTGACGTTATTGCTTAGTACATATATACTATTTATGTTTCTTTTGCTACTACTGACGTTATTGTTTAGTATATATGTAATATTTATGTTTCACTTGCTACTATTGACGTTATTGTTTAGTACATATGTAATATTTATGTTTCACTTGCTACTACTGACGTTATTGTTTAGTACATATGCAATATTTATGTTTCACTTGCTACTACTGACGTTATTGCTTAGTACATATATACTATTTATGTTTCGCTAGCTACTTCTGACGTTATTGTTAAGTACATATGTAATATTTATGTTTCACTTGCTAGTACGGACGTTATTGTTTAGTACATATATAATATTTATGTTTCGCTTGCTACTTCTGACGTTATTGTTTAGTACATATGTAATATTTATGTTTCGCTTGCTATTACTGACGTTATTGTTTAGTACATATATAATATTTATGTTTCACTTGCTACTACTGACGTTATTGTTTAGTACATATATACTTTTTATGTTTCGCTTGCTACTACTGACGTTATTGTTTAGTATATATATAATATTTATGTTTCACTTGCTACTACTGACGTTATTGCTAATTACATATATAATATTTATGTTTCACTTGCTACTACGGACGTTATTGTTTAGTACATATATATATTATTCATGTTTCAATTGCTACTACTGACGTTATTGCTTAGTACATATGTAATATTTATGTTTCACTTTCTACTACTGACGTTATTGCTTAGTACATATATATTATTTATATTTCACTTGCTACTACTGACGTTATTGTTTAGTAGATATGTACTATTTATGATTCACTTGCTACTACTGACGTTATTGCTTAGTACATATATACTATTTATGTTTCTTTTGCTACTACTGACGTTATTGTTTAGTATATATGTAATATTTATGTTTCACTTGCTACTATTGACGTTATTGTTTAGTACATATGCAATATTTATGTTTCACTTGCTACTACTGACGTTATTGTTTAGTACATATATACTATTTATGTTTCACTTGCTACTACTGACGTTATTGCTTAGTACATATATACTATTTATGTTTCGCTAGCTACTAATGACGTTATTGTTTAGTACATATGTAATATTTATGTTTCACTTGCTAGTACGGACGTTATTGTTTAGTACATATATAATATTTATGTTTCGCTTGCTACTACTGACGTTATTGTTTAGTACATATGTAATATTTATGTTTCACTTGCTACTACTGACGTTATTGTTTAGTACATATGTTATATTTATGTTTCGCTTGCTACTACTGACGTTAATGTTTAGTACATATATAATAATTATATTTCACTTGCTACTACTGACGTTATTGCTTAGTACATATATACTATTTATGTTTCGCTTGCTACTACTGATGTTATTGCTTAATACATATGTACTATTTATGATTCACTTGCTACTACTGACGTTATTGCTTAGTACATATATACTATTTATGTTTCTTTTGCTACTACTGACGTTATTGTTTAGTATATATGTAATATTTATGTTTCACTTGCTACTATTGACGTTATTGTTTAGTACATATGCAATATTTATGTTTCACTTGCTACTACTGACGTTATTGTTTAGTACATATATACTATTTATGTTTCACTTGCTACTACTGACGTTATTGCTTAGTACATATATACTATTTATGTTTCGCTAGCTACTAATGACGTTATTGTTTAGTACATATGTAATATTTATGTTTCACTTGCTAGTACGGACGTTATTGTTTAGTACATATATAATATTTATGTTTCGCTTGCTACTACTGACGTTATTGTTTAGTACATATGTAATATTTATGTTTCACTTGCTACTACTGACGTTATTGTTTAGTACATATGTTATATTTATGTTTCGCTTGCTACTACTGACGTTATTGTTTAGTACATATATAATAATTATATTTCACTTGCTACTACTGACGTTATTGCTTAGTACATATATACTATTTATGTTTCGCTTGCTACTACTGACGTTATTGTTTAGTATATATATAATATTTATGTTTTACTTGCTACTACTGACGTTATTGTTTAGTACATATGTAATATTTATATTTCGTTTGCTAGTACTGACGTTATTGTTTAGTACATACATAATATTTATGTTTCGCTTGGTACTACAGACATTATTTTTTAGTACATATATAATATTTATGTTTCACTTGTCACTACTGACGTTAATGTTTAGTACATAATTATGTACTATTTATTTTTTCACTTGCTACTACTGACGTTATTGTTTAGTACATATATAATATTTATGTTTCGCTTGTAATATTACATATGTAATATTTATGATTCGCTTGCTATTACTGACGTCATTGTTTAGTACATATGTAATATTTACGTTTAACTTGCTACTACTGACGTTATTCTTTAGTACTTTTATAATATTTATGTTTCATTTGCTACTACTGACGTTATTGTTTAGTACATATATAATGTATTTTTTTCGCTTACTACTACTCACGTTATTGTTTAGTACATAGGTAATATTTATGTTTCACCATCTACTAATGACGTTATTGTTTAGTACATATGTAATTTTTATGTTTCACCTGCTACTACTGAGGTTATTGTTTAGTACATATATAATATATATGTTTCACCTGCTATTACTGACTTTATTGTTTAGTACATAAGTAATACATATGTTTCACTTGCTACTACTGACGTAATTGTTCAGTACATATGTAATATTTATGTTTCACTTGCTACTACTGACATTATTGTTTAGTACATATGTAATATTTATGTTTCGCTTGTAATATTACATATTACATATGAAATATTTATGTTTCACTTGCTGCTACTGACGTTATTGTTTAGTACATATGTAATATTTATGTTTCACTTTCTACTACTGACGTTATTGTTTAGTACATATGCAATATTAATGTTTCGCTTGCTACTACTGACGTTATTGTTTAGTACATATGTAATATTTATGTTTCACTAGCTACTACTGACGTTATTGTTTAGTACATATGTTATATTTATGTTTCGCTTGCTACTACTGACGTTATTGTTTAGTACATATATAATAATTATGTTTCACTTGCTACTACTGACGTTATTGCTTAGTACATATATACTGTTTATGTTTTGCTTGCTACTACTGACGTTATTGTTTAGTATATATATAATATTTATGTTTCACTTGCTACTACTGACGTTATTGCTTAGAACATATATACTATTTATGTTTCGCTTGTAATATTACATATTACATATGTAATATTTATGTTTCGCTTGCTACTACTGACGTTATTGTTTAGTACATATGTAATATTTATGTTTTACTTGCTACTACTGACGTTATTGTTTAGTACATATGTAATATTTATGTTTCATTTGCTACAACTGACGTTATTGCTTAGTACATATATATTATTTATGTTTAACTTGCTACTACTGACGTTATTGTTTAGTACATATGAATATTTATGTTTCAAGTGCTACTACTGACGTTATTGCTTAGTACATATATAATACTTATGTTTCACTTGCTATTACTGACGTTATTGCTTAGTACATATATATTATTTATGTTTCACTTGCTTCTACTGACGTTATTGTTTAGTACATATGCAATATTTATGTTTCACTTGCTACTACAGACGTTATTGCTTAGTACATATATACTATTTATGTTTCGCTTGCTACTACTGACGTTATTGTTTAGTACATATGTAATATTTATGTTTCACTTGCTACTACTGACGTTATTGTTTAGTACATATATAATATTTATGTTTCGCTTGTAATATTACATATTACATATGTAATATTTATGTTTCGCTTGCTACTACTGGCGTTATTGTTTAGTACATATGTAATATTTATGTTTCACTTGCTACTGCTGACGTTATTGCTTAGTACATATATAATATTTATGTTTCTCTTGCTACTACTGACGTTATTGCTTAGTACATATATATTATTTATGTTTCACTTGCTACTACTGACGTTATTGTTTAGTACACATGCAATATTTATGTTTCACTTGCTACTACTGACGTTATTGCTTAGTACATATATAATATTTATGATTCACTTGCTACTACTGACGTTATTGCTTAGTACATATATTATTATTGTTGTTTCACTTGCTACTACTGACGTTATTGCTTAGTACATATATAATATTTATGTTTCACTTGCTACTACTGACGTTATTGCTTAGTACAAATATAATATTTATGTTTCACTTGCTACTACTGACGTTATTGCTTAGTACATATGTAATAGTTATGTTTCACTTGCTACTACTAACGTTATTGTTTAGTACATATATAATATTTATGTTTGACTTGCTACTACTGACGTTATTGTTTAGAACATATGTAATATTTATGTTTCACTTGCTACTACTGACGTTCTTGTTTAGTACGTATGCAATATTTATGTTTCGCTTGCTACTACTGACGTTACTGTTTAGTACATATATACTATTTATGTTTCACTTGCTACTACTGACGTTATTGCTTAGTACATATATACTATTTATGTTTCGCTAGCTACTACTGACGTTATTGTTTAGTACATATGTAATATTTATGTTTCTCTTGCTACTACGGACGTTATTGTTTAGTACATTTATAATATTTATGTTTCGCTTGCTACTACTGACGTTATTGTTTAGTACATATGTAATATTTATGTTTCACTTGCTACTACTGACGTTTTTGTTTAGTACATATGTTATATTTATGTTTCGCTTTCTACTACTGACGTTATTGTTTAGTACATATATAATAATTATGTTTCACTTGCTACTACTGACGTTAGTGCTTAGTACATATATACTGTTTATGTTTCGCTTGCTACTACTGACGTTATTGTTTAGTATATATATAATATTTATGTTTCACTTGCTACTACTGACGTTATTGCTTAGTACATATATAATATTTATGTTTCACTTTCTACTACTGACGTTATTGCTTAGTACATATATATTATTTATGTTTCACTTGCTACTACTGACGTTATTGTTTAGTACATATGTACTATTTATGATTCACTTGCTACTACTGACGTTATTGCTTAGTACATATATACTATTTATGTTTCGCTTGCTACTACTGACGTTATTGTTTAGTACATATATAATAATTATGTTTCACTTGCTACTACTGACGTTAGTGCTTAGTACATATATACTGTTTATGTTTCGCTTGCTACTACTGACGTTATTGTTTAGTATATATATAATATTTATGTTTCACTTGCTACTACTGACGTTATTGCTTAGTACATATATAATATTTATGTTTCACTTTCTACTACTGACGTTATTGCTTAGTACATATATATTATTTATGTTTCTCTTGCTACTACTGACGTTATTGTTTAGTACATATGTAATATTGATGTTTCACTTATTACTATTGACGTTATTGTTTAGAACATATATAATATTTATGTTTCGCTTGTAATATTACATATTACATATGTAATATTTATGTTTCGCTTGCTACTACTGACGTTATTGTTTAGTACATATGTAATATTTATGTTTTACTTGCTACTACTGACGTTATTGTTTAGTACATATGTAATATTTATGTTTCGCTTGCTACTACTGACGTTATTGTTTAGTACATATATACTATTTATGTTTCGCTTGCTACTTCTGACGTTATTGTTTAGTATATATACAATATTTATGTTTCACTTGCTACTACTGACGTTATTGTTTAGTACATATATACTATTTATGTTTTACTTGCTACTACTGACGTTATTGCTTAGTACATATATAATACTTATGTTTCACTTGCTATTACTGAATTTATTGCTTAGTACATATATATTATTTATGTTTCACTTGCTACTACTGACGTTATTGTTTAGTACATATGCAATATTTATGTTTCACTTGCTACTACTGACGTTATTGCTTAGTACATATATACTATTCATGTTTCGCTTGCTACTACTGACTTTATTGTTTAGTACATATGTAATATTTATGTTTCACTTGCTACTACTGACGTTGTTGTTTAGTACATATATAATATTTATGTTTCGCTATTTATGTTTCGCTTGCTACTACTGGCGTTATTGTTTAGTACATATGTAATATTTATGTTTCACTTGCTACTACTGACTCTATCGCTTAGTACATATATAATATTTATGATTCTCTTGCTACTACTGACGTTATTGCTTAGTACATATATATTATTTATGTTTCACTTGCTACTACTGACGTTATTGCTAAGTACATATATAATATTTATGTTTCAATTGCTACTACTGACGTTATTGCTTAGTACATATGTAATATTTATGTTTCACTTGCTACTGCTGACGTTATTGCTTAGTACATATATATTATCTATGTTTAACTTGCTACTACTGACGTTATTGTTTAGTACATATGAATATTTATGTTTTACTTGCTACTACTGACGTTATTGCTTAGTACGTATATAATACTTATGTTTCACTTGCTATTACTGACGTTATTGCTTAGTACATATATATTATTTATGTTTCACCTGCTACTACTGACGTTATTGTTTAGTACATATGCAATATTTATGTTTCACTTGCTACTACTGACGTTATTGCTTAGTACATATATACTATTTATGTTTCGCTTGCTACTACTGACGTTATTGTTTAGTACATATGTAATATTTATGTTTCACTTGCTAGTACTGACGTTATTGTTTAGTACATATATAATATTTATGTTTCGCTTGTAATATTACATATTACATATGTAATATTTATGTTTCGCTTGCTACTACTGGCGTTATTGTTTAGTACATATGTAATATTTATGTTTCACTTGCTACTTCTGACGTTATTGCTTAGTACATATATAATATTTATGTTTCACTTGCTACTACTGACGTTATTGCTTAGTACATATATAATATTTATGTTTCAATTGCTACTACTGACGTTATTGCTTAGTACAAATATAATATTTATGTTTCACTTGCTACTACTGACGTTATTGCTTAGTACATATGTAATAGTTATGTTTCACTTGCTACTACTGACGTTATTGTTTAGTACATATATAATATTTATGTTTGACTTGCTACTACTGACGTTATTGTTTAGAAAATATATAATATTTATGTTTCTCTTGCTACTACTGACGTTATTGCTTAGTACATATCTATTATTTATGTTTCACTTGGTACTACTGACGTTATTGTTTAGTACATATGCAATATTTATGTTTCACTTGCTACTACTGACGTTATTGCTTAGTACATATATAATATTTATGTTTCACTTGCTACTACTGACGTTATTGCTTAGTACATATATAATATTTATGTTTCACTTGCTACTACTGACGTTATTGCTTAGTACAAATATAATATTTATGTTTCACTTGCTACTACTGACGTTATTGCTTAGTACATATGTAATAGTTATGTTTCACTTGCTACTACTGACGTTATTGTTTAGTACATATATAATATTTATGTTTGACTTGCTACTACTGACGTTATTGTTTAGAAAATATGTAATATTTATGTTTCACTTGCTACTACTGACGTTATTGTTTAGTACATATGCAATATTTATGTTTCGCTTGCTACTACTGACGTTATTGTTTAGTACATATATACTATTTATGTTTCACTTGCTACTACTGACGTTATTGCTTAGTACATATATACTATTTATGTTTCGCTAGCTACTACTGACGTTATTGTTTAGTACATATGTAATATTTATGTTTCACTTGCTACTACGGACGTTATTGTTTAGTACATATATAATATTTATGTTTCGCTTGCTACTACTGACGTTATTGTTTAGTACATATGTAATATTTATGTTTCACTTGCTACTACTGACGTTATTGTTTAGTACATATGTTATATTTATGTTTCGCTTGCTACTACTGACGTTATTGTTTAGTACATATATAATAATTATGTTTCACTTGCTACTACTGACGTTAGTGCTTAGTACATATATACTGTTTATGTTTCGCTTGCTACTACTGACGTTATTGTTTAGTATATATATAATATTTATGTTTCACTTGCTACTACTGACGTTATTGCTTAGTACATATATAATATTTATGTTTCACTTTCTACTACTGACGTTATTGCTTAGTACATATATATTATTTATGTTTCACTTGCTACTACTGACGTTATTGTTTAGTACATATATATGTACTATTTATGATTCACTTGCTACTACTGACGTTATTGCTTAGTACATATATACTATTTATGTTTCGCTTGCTACTACTGACGTTATTGTTTAGTACATATGTAATATTGATGTTTCACTTGCTACTATTGACGTTATTGTTTAGAACATATATAATATTTATGTTTCGCTTGTAATATTACATATTACATATGTAATATTTATGTTTCGCTTGCTACTACTGACGTTATTGTTTAGTACATATGTAATATTTATGTTTTACTTGCTACTACTGACGTTATTGTTTAGTACATATGTAATATTTATGTTTCGCTTGCTACTACTGACGTTATTGTTTAGTACATATATACTATTTATGTTTCGCTTGCTACTACTGACGTTATTGTTTAGTATATAATTATACAATATTTATGTTTCACTTGCTACTACTGACGTTATTGTTTAGTACATATGTAATATTTATGTTTCACTTGCTACTACTGACGTTATTGCTAAGTACATATATAATATTTATGTTTCACTTGCTACTACTGACGTTATTGCTTAGTACATATGTAATATGTATGTTTCACTTGCTACTACTGACGTTATTGCTTAGTACATATATATTATTTATGTTTAACTTGCTACTACTGACGTTATTGTCTAGTACATATGTAATATTTATGTTTTACTTGCTACTACTGACGTTATTGCTGAGTACATATATAATACTTATGTTTCACTTGCTATTACTGACTTTATTGCTTAGTACATATATATTATTTATGTTTCACTTGCTACTACTGACGTTATTGTTTAGTACATATGCAATATTTATGTTTCACTTGCTACTACTGACGTTATTGCTTAGTACATATATACTATTTATGTTTCGCTTGCTACTACTGACGTTATTGTTTAGTACATATGTAATATTTATGTTTCACTTGCTACTACTGACGTTATTGTTTAGTACATATATAATATTTATGTTTCGCTATTTATGTTTCGCTTGCTACAACTGGCGTTATTGTATAGTACATATGTAATTTTTATGTTTCACTTGCTACTACTGACGTTATTGCTTAGTACATATATAATATTTATGTTTCTCTTGCTACTACTGACGTTATTGCTTAGTACATATATATTATTTATGTTTCACTTGCTACTACTGACGTTATTGCTAAGTACATATATAATATTTATGTTTCACTTGCTACTACTGACGTTATTGCTTAGTACATATGTAATATTTATGTTTCACTTGCTACTACTGACGTTATTGCTTAGTACATATATATTATCTATGTTTAACTTGCTACTACTGACGTTATTGTTTAGTACATATGAATATTTATGTTTTACTTGCTACTACTGACGTTATTGCTTAGTACGTATATAATACTTATGTTTCACTTGCTATTACTGACGTTATTGCTTAGTACATATATATTATTTATGTTTCACTTGCTACTACTGACGTTATTGTTTAGTACATATGCAATATTTATGTTTCACTTGCTACTACTGACGTTATTGCTTAGTACATATATACTATTTATGTTTCGCTTGCTACTACTGACGTTATTGTTTAGTACATATGTAATATTTATGTTTCACTTGCTACTACTGACGTTATTGTTTAGTACATATATAATATTTATGTTTCGCTTGTAATATTACATATTACATATGTAATATTTATGTTTCGCTTGCTACTACTGGCGTTATTGTTTAGTACATATGTAATATTTATGTTTCACTTGCTACTTCTGACGTTATTGCTTAGTACATATATAATATTTATGTTTCTCTTGCTACTACTGACGTTATTGCTTAGTACATATATATTATTTATATTTCATTTGGTACTACTGACGTTATTGTTTAGTACATATGCAATATTTATGTTTCACTTGCAACTACTGACGTTATTGCTTAGTACATATATAATATTTATGTTTCACTTGCTACTACTGACGTTATTGCTTAGTACATATATAATATTTATGTTTCACTTGCTACTACTGACGTTATTGCTTAGTACAAATATAATATTTATGTTTCACTTGCTACTACTGACGTTATTGCTTAGTACATATGTAATAGTTATGTTTCACTTGCTACTACTGACGTTATTGTTTAGTACATATATAATATTTATGTTTGACTTGCTACTACTGACGTTATTGTTTAGAAAATATGTAATATTTATGTTTCACTTGCTACTACTGACGTTATTGTTTAGTACATATGCAATATTTATGTTTCGCTTGCTACTACTGACGTTATTGTTTAGTACATATATAATATTTATGTTTCACTTGCTACTACTGACGTTATTGCTTAGTACATATGTAATATGTATGTTTCACTTGCTACTACTGACGTTATTGCTTAGTACATATATATTATTTATGTTTAACTTGCTACTACTGACGTTATTGTCTAGTACATATGTAATATTTATGTTTTACTTGCTACTACTGACGTTATTGCTGAGTACATATATAATACTTATGTTTCACTTGCTATTACTGACTTTATTGCTTAGTACATATATATTATTTATGTTTCACTTGCTACTACTGACGTTATTGCTTAGTACATATATACTATTTATGTTTCGCTTGCTACTACTGACGTTATTGTTTAGTACATATGTAATATTTATGTTTCACTTGCTACTACTGACGTTATTGTTTAGTACATATATAATATTTATGTTTCGCTATTTATGTTTCGCTTGCTACTACTGGCGTTATTGTATAGTACATATGTAATATTTATGTTTCACTTGCTACTACTGACGTTATTGCTTAGTACATATATAATATTTATGTTTCTCTTGCTACTACTGACGTTATTGCTTAGTACATATATATTATTTATGTTTCACTTGCTACTACTGACGTTATTGCTAAGTACATATATAATATTTATGTTTCACTTGCTACTACTGACGTTATTGCTTAGTACATATGTAATATTTATGTTTCACTTGCTACTACTGACGTTATTGCTTAGTACATATATATTATCTATGTTTAACTTGCTACTACTGACGTTATTGTTTAGTACATATGAATATTTATGTTTTACTTGCTACTACTGACGTTATTGCTTAGTACGTATATAATACTTATGTTTCACTTGCTATTACTGACGTTATTGCTTAGTACATATATATTATTTATGTTTCACTTGCTACTACTGACGTTATTGTTTAGTACATATGCAATATTTATGTTTCACTTGCTACTACTGACGTTATTGCTTAGTACATATATACTATTTATGTTTCGCTTGCTACTACTGACGTTATTGTTTAGTACATATGTAATATTTATGTTTCACTTGCTACTACTGACGTTATTGTTTAGTACATATATAATATTTATGTTTCGCTTGTAATATTACATATTACATATGTAATATTTATGTTTCGCTTGCTACTACTGGCGTTATTGTTTAGTACATATGTAATATTTATGTTTCACTTGCTACTTCTGACGTTATTGCTTAGTACATATATAATATTTATGTTTCTCTTGCTACTACTGACGTTATTGCTTAGTACATATATATTATTTATATTTCATTTGGTACTACTGACGTTATTGTTTAGTACATATGCAATATTTATGTTTCACTTGCTACTACTGACGTTATTGCTTAGTACATATATAATATTTATGTTTCACTTGCTACTACTGACGTTATTGCTTAGTACATATATAATATTTATGTTTCACTTGCTACTACTGACGTTATTGCTTAGTACAAATATAATATTTATGTTTCACTTGCTACTACTGACGTTATTGCTTAGTACATATGTAATAGTTATGTTTCACTTGCTACTACTGACGTTATTGTTTAGTACATATATAATATTTATGTTTGACTTGCTACAACTGACGTTATTGTTTAGAAAATATGTAATATTTATGTTTCACTTGCTACAACTGACGTTATTGTTTAGTACATATGCAATATTTATGTTTCGCTTGCTACTACTGACGTTATTGTTTAGTACATATATACTATTTATGTTTCACTTGCTACTACTGACGTTATTGCTTAGTACATATATACTATTTATGTTTCGCTAGCTACTACTGACGTTATTGTTTAGTACATATGTAATATTTATGTTTCACTTGCTACTACGGACGTTATTGTTTAGTACATATATAATATTTATGTTTCGCTTGTTACTACTGACGTTATTGTTTAGTACATATGTAATATTTATGTTTCACTTGCTACTACTGACATTATTGTTTAGTACATATGTTATATTTATGTTTCGCTTGCTACTACTGACGTTATTGTTTAGTACATATATAATAATTATGTTTCA
This sequence comes from Cyrtodaria siliqua, assembly GCA_037043455.1. Taxonomy (NCBI): domain Eukaryota; kingdom Metazoa; phylum Mollusca; class Bivalvia; order Adapedonta; family Hiatellidae; genus Cyrtodaria; species Cyrtodaria siliqua. The sequence goes on along the minus strand of JAWPHD010009405.1, from coordinate 39,464 downwards.
CTTGCTACTACTGACGTTAGTGCTTAGTACATATATACTGTTTATGTTTCGCTTGCTACTACTGACGTTATTGTTTAGTATATATATATTATTTATGTTTCACTTGCTACTACTGACGTTATTGCTTAGTACATATATAATATTTATGTTTCACTTTCTACTACTGACGTTATTGCTTAGTACATATATATTATTTATGTTTCACTTGCTACTACTGACGTTATTGTTTAGTACATATGTACTATTTATGATTCACTTGCTACTACTGACGTTATTGCTTAGTACATATATACTATTTATGTTTCGCTTGCTACTACTGACGTTATTGTTAGTACATATGTAATATTGATGTTTCACTTGCTACTATTGACGTTATTGTTTAGAACATATATAATATTTATGTTTCGCTTGTAATATTACATATTACATATGTAATATTTGTGTTTCGCTTGCTACTACTGACGTTATTGTTTAGTACATATGTAATATTTATGTTTTACTTGCTACTACTGACGTTATTGTTTAGTACATTTGTAATATTTATGTTTCGCTTGCTACTACTGACGTTATTGTTTAGTAGATATATACTATTTATGTTTCGCTTGCTACTACTGACGGTATTGTTTAGTATATATACAATATTTATGTTTCACTTGCTACTACTGACGTTATTGTTTAGTACATATGTAATATTTATGTTTCACTTGCTACTACTGACGTTATTGCTTAGTACATATATAATATTTATGTTTCACTTTCTACTACTGACGTTATTGCTTAGTACATATATATTATTTATGTTTCACTTGCTACTACTGACGTTATTGTTTAGTACATATGTACTATTTATGATTCACTTGCTACTACTGACGTTATTGCTTAGTACATATATACTATTTATGTTTCGCTTGCTACTACTGACGTTATTGTTTGTACATATGTAATATTGATGTTTCACTTGCTACTATTGACGTTATTGTTTAGTACATATGTAATATTTATGTTTTACTTGCTACTACTGACGTTATTGTTTAGTACATTTGTAATATTTATGTTTCGCTTGCTACTACTGACGTTATTGTTTAGTACATATATACTATTTATGTTTCGCTTGCTACTACTGACGGTATTGTTTAGTATATATACAATATTTATGTTTCACTTGCTACTACTGACGTTATTGCTTAGTACATATGTAATATGTATGTTTCACTTGCTGCTACTGACGTTATTGCTTAGTACATATATATTATTTATGTTTAACTTGCTACTAATGACGTTATTGTTTAGTACATATGTAATATTTATGTTTTACTTGCTACTACTGACGTTATTGCTTAGTACATATATAATACTTATGTTTCACTTGCTATTACTGACGTTATTGCTTAGTACATATATATTATTTATGTTTCACTTTCTACTACTGACGTTATTGTTTAGTACATATGCAATATTTATGTTTCACTTGCTACTACTGACGTTATTGCTTAGTACATATATACTATTTATGTTTCGCTTGCTACTACTGACGTTATTGTTTAGTACATATGTAATATTTATGTTTCACTTGCTACTACTGACGTTATTGTTTAGTACATATATAATATTTATGTTTCGCTTGTAATATTACATATTACATATGTAATATTTATGTTTCGCTTGCTACTACTGGCGTTATTGTTTAGTACATATGTAATATTTATGTTTGACTTGCTACTACTGACGTTATTGCTTAGTACATCTATAATATTTATGTTTCTCTTGCTACTACTGACGTTATTGCTTAGTACATATTTATTATTTATGTTTCACTTGCTACTAGTGACGTTATTGTTTAGTACATATGCACTTTTTATGTTTCACTTGCTACTACTGACGTTGTTGCTTAGTACATATATAATATTTATGTTTCACTTGCTACTACTGACGTTATTGCTTAGTACATATATATTATTTATGTTTCACTTGCTACTACTGACGTTATTGCTTAGTACATATATAATATTTTTGTTTCACTTGCTACTACTGACGTTATTGCTTAGTACAAATATAATATTTATGTTTCACTTGCTACTACTGACGTTATTGTTTAGTACATATATAATATTTATGTTTCACTTGCTACTACTGACGTTATTGTTCAGAACAGATGTACTTTTTATGTTTGACTTGCTACTACTGACGTTATTGTTTAGTACATATGTACTATTTACGTTTCACTTGCTTTTACTGACGTTATTGTTTAGTACATATGTACTATTTATGTTTAACTTGCTACTACTGACGTTATTGTTTAGTACATATGTAATATTTATGTTTCACCTGCTACTACTGACGTTATTGTTTAGTACATATATAATATTTATTATTAAATAAATAGTAACTCTTCTTCAAATTTTCAAACACTTGTTCTTTTTCAAGAAAAACCACAACAAGTTATAAAGAAGAGTTATACTATTTATTTAATATTGAATTAACTTTACAGATATGAACATAATATTTATGTTTCACTTGCTACTACTGACGTTATTGCTTAGTACATATGTACTATTTATGTTTCACTTGCTACTACTGACGTTATTGTTTAGTACATATGTAATATTTATGTTTCACTTGCTACTACTGACGTTATTGTTTAGTACATATGTAATATTTATGTTTCACCTGCTACTAGTGAAGTTATTGTTTAGTACATATGTACTATTTGTGTTTCACCAGCTACTAATGACGTTATTGTTTAGAACATATGTAATGTTCATGTTTCACCTGCTACTACTGACGTTATTGTTTAGTACATATATAATATTTATGTTTCACCTGCTACTACTGACGTTATTCTTTAATACATATGTATTATTTATGTTTCGCTTGCTGCTACTGACGTTATTGTTTAGTACTTATGTAATATTTATGTTTCCCTTGCTACTACTGACGTTATTGTTCAGTACATATGTAATATTTATGTTTCACTTGCTACTACTGACGTTATTGTTTAGTACATATGTAATTTTTATGTTTCACTTGCTACTACTGACGTTATTGTTTAGTACATATGTAATATTTATGTTTCACTTGCTACTACTGACGTTATTGTTTAGTACATATTTAATATTTATGTTTCACTTGCTACTACTGACGTTATTGTTTAGTACATATGTAATATTCATGTTTCACCTGCTACTACTGACGTTATTGTTTAGTACATATGTAATATTTATGTTCCACTTGCTACTACTGACGTTATTGTTTAGTACATATGTAATATTTATGTTTCACCTGCTACTACTGACGTTATTGCTTAGTACATATATAATATTTATGTTTCTCTTGCTACTACTGACGTTATTGCTTAGTACATATATATTATTTATGTTTCACTTGCTACTACTGACGTTATTGCTAAGTACATATATAATATTTATGTTTCACTTGCTACTACTGACGTTATTGCTTAGTACATATGTAATATTTATGTTTCACTTGCTACTACTGACGTTATTGCTTAGTACATATATATTATCTATGTTTAACTTGCTACTACTGACGTTATTGTTTAGTACATATGAATATTTATGTTTTACTTGCTACTACTGACGTTATTGCTTAGTACGTATATAATACTTATGTTTCACTTGCTATTACTGACGTTATTGCTTAGTACATATATATTATTTATGTTTCACTTGCTACTACTGACGTTATTGTTTAGTACATATGCAATATTTATGTTTCACTTGCTACTACTGACGTTATTGCTTAGTACATATATACTATTTATGTTTCGCTTGCTACTACTGACGTTATTGTTTAGTACATATGTAATATTTATGTTTCACTTGCTACTACTGACGTTATTGTTTAGTACATATATAATATTTATGTTTCGCTTGTAATATTACATATTACATATGTAATATTTATGTTTCGCTTGCTACTACTGGCGTTATTGTTTAGTACATATGTAATATTTATGTTTCACTTGCTACTTCTGACGTTATTGCTTAGTACATATATAATATTTATGTTTCTCTTGCTACTACTGACGTTATTGCTTAGTACATATATATTATTTATATTTCATTTGGTACTACTGACGTTATTGTTTAGTACATATGCAATATTTATGTTTCACTTGCTACTACTGACGTTATTGCTTAGTACATATATAATATTTATGTTTCACTTGCTACTACTGACGTTATTGCTTAGTACATATATAATATTTATGTTTCACTTGCTACTACTGACGTTATTGCTTAGTACAAATATAATATTTATGTTTCACTTGCTACTACTGACGTTATTGCTTAGTACATATGTAATAGTTATGTTTCACTTGCTACTACTGACGTTATTGTTTAGTACATATATAATATTTATGTTTGACTTGCTACAACTGACGTTATTGTTTAGAAAATATGTAATATTTATGTTTCACTTGCTACAACTGACGTTATTGTTTAGTACATATGCAATATTTATGTTTCGCTTGCTACTACTGACGTTATTGTTTAGTACATATATACTATTTATGTTTCACTTGCTACTACTGACGTTATTGCTTAGTACATATATACTATTTATGTTTCGCTAGCTACTACTGACGTTATTGTTTAGTACATATGTAATATTTATGTTTCACTTGCTACTACGGACGTTATTGTTTAGTACATATATAATATTTATGTTTCGCTTGTTACTACTGACGTTATTGTTTAGTACATATGTAATATTTATGTTTCACTTGCTACTACTGACATTATTGTTTAGTACATATGTTATATTTATGTTTCGCTTGCTACTACTGACGTTATTGTTTAGTACATATATAATAATTATGTTTCACTTGCTACTACTGACGTTAGTGCTTAGTACATATATACTGTTTATGTTTCGCTTGCTACTACTGACGTTATTGTTTAGTATATATATATTATTTATGTTTCACTTGCTACTACTGACGTTATTGCTTAGTACATATATAATATTTATGTTTCACTTTCTACTACTGACGTTATTGCTTAGTACATATATATTATTTATGTTTCACTTGCTACTACTGACGTTATTGTTTAGTACATATGTACTATTTATGATTCACTTGCTACTACTGACGTTATTGCTTAGTACATATATACTATTTATGTTTCGCTTGCTACTACTGACGTTATTGTTAGTACATATGTAATATTGATGTTTCACTTGCTACTATTGACGTTATTGTTTAGAACATATATAATATTTATGTTTCGCTTGTAATATTACATATTACATATGTAATATTTGTGTTTCGCTTGCTACTACTGACGTTATTGTTTAGTACATATGTAATATTTATGTTTTACTTGCTACTACTGACGTTATTGTTTAGTACATTTGTAATATTTATGTTTCGCTTGCTACTACTGACGTTATTGTTTAGTAGATATATACTATTTATGTTTCGCTTGCTACTACTGACGGTATTGTTTAGTATATATACAATATTTATGTTTCACTTGCTACTACTGACGTTATTGTTTAGTACATATGTAATATTTATGTTTCACTTGCTACTACTGACGTTATTGCTTAGTACATATATAATATTTATGTTTCACTTTCTACTACTGACGTTATTGCTTAGTACATATATATTATTTATGTTTCACTTGCTACTACTGACGTTATTGTTTAGTACATATGTACTATTTATGATTCACTTGCTACTACTGACGTTATTGCTTAGTACATATATACTATTTATGTTTCGCTTGCTACTACTGACGTTATTGTTTGTACATATGTAATATTGATGTTTCACTTGCTACTATTGACGTTATTGTTTAGTACATATGTAATATTTATGTTTTACTTGCTACTACTGACGTTATTGTTTAGTACATTTGTAATATTTATGTTTCGCTTGCTACTACTGACGTTATTGTTTAGTACATATATACTATTTATGTTTCGCTTGCTACTACTGACGGTATTGTTTAGTATATATACAATATTTATGTTTCACTTGCTACTACTGACGTTATTGCTTAGTACATATGTAATATGTATGTTTCACTTGCTGCTACTGACGTTATTGCTTAGTACATATATATTATTTATGTTTAACTTGCTACTAATGACGTTATTGTTTAGTACATATGTAATATTTATGTTTTACTTGCTACTACTGACGTTATTGCTTAGTACATATATAATACTTATGTTTCACTTGCTATTACTGACGTTATTGCTTAGTACATATATATTATTTATGTTTCACTTTCTACTACTGACGTTATTGTTTAGTACATATGCAATATTTATGTTTCACTTGCTACTACTGACGTTATTGCTTAGTACATATATACTATTTATGTTTCGCTTGCTACTACTGACGTTATTGTTTAGTACATATGTAATATTTATGTTTCACTTGCTACTACTGACGTTATTGTTTAGTACATATATAATATTTATGTTTCGCTTGTAATATTACATATTACATATGTAATATTTATGTTTCGCTTGCTACTACTGGCGTTATTGTTTAGTACATATGTAATATTTATGTTTGACTTGCTACTACTGACGTTATTGCTTAGTACATCTATAATATTTATGTTTCTCTTGCTACTACTGACGTTATTGCTTAGTACATATTTATTATTTATGTTTCACTTGCTACTAGTGACGTTATTGTTTAGTACATATGCACTTTTTATGTTTCACTTGCTACTACTGACGTTGTTGCTTAGTACATATATAATATTTATGTTTCACTTGCTACTACTGACGTTATTGCTTAGTACATATATATTATTTATGTTTCACTTGCTACTACTGACGTTATTGCTTAGTACATATATAATATTTTTGTTTCACTTGCTACTACTGACGTTATTGCTTAGTACAAATATAATATTTATGTTTCACTTGCTACTACTGACGTTATTGTTTAGTACATATATAATATTTATGTTTCACTTGCTACTACTGACGTTATTGTTCAGAACAGATGTACTTTTTATGTTTGACTTGCTACTACTGACGTTATTGTTTAGTACATATGTACTATTTACGTTTCACTTGCTTTTACTGACGTTATTGTTTAGTACATATGTACTATTTATGTTTAACTTGCTACTACTGACGTTATTGTTTAGTACATATGTAATATTTATGTTTCACCTGCTACTACTGACGTTATTGTTTAGTACATATATAATATTTATTATTAAATAAATAGTAACTCTTCTTCAAATTTTCAAACACTTGTTCTTTTTCAAGAAAAACCACAACAAGTTATAAAGAAGAGTTATACTATTTATTTAATATTGAATTAACTTTACAGATATGAACATAATATTTATGTTTCACTTGCTACTACTGACGTTATTGCTTAGTACATATGTACTATTTATGTTTCACTTGCTACTACTGACGTTATTGTTTAGTACATATGTAATATTTATGTTTCACTTGCTACTACTGACGTTATTGTTTAGTACATATGTAATATTTATGTTTCACCTGCTACTAGTGAAGTTATTGTTTAGTACATATGTACTATTTGTGTTTCACCAGCTACTAATGACGTTATTGTTTAGAACATATGTAATGTTCATGTTTCACCTGCTACTACTGACGTTATTGTTTAGTACATATATAATATTTATGTTTCACCTGCTACTACTGACGTTATTCTTTAATACATATGTATTATTTATGTTTCGCTTGCTGCTACTGACGTTATTGTTTAGTACTTATGTAATATTTATGTTTCCCTTGCTACTACTGACGTTATTGTTCAGTACATATGTAATATTTATGTTTCACTTGCTACTACTGACGTTATTGTTTAGTACATATGTAATATTTATGTTTCACTTGCTACTACTGACGTTATTGTTTAGTACATATGTAATATTTATGTTTCACTTGCTACTACTGACGTTATTGTTTAGTACATATTTAATATTTATGTTTCACTTGCTACTACTGACGTTATTGTTTAGTACATATGTAATATTCATGTTTCACCTGCTACTACTGACGTTATTGTTTAGTACATATGTAATATTTATGTTCCACTTGCTACTACTGACGTTATTGTTTAGTACATATGTAATATTTATGTTTCACCTGCTACTACTGACGTTATTGTTTAGTACATATATAATATTTATTATTAAATAAATAATAACTCTTCTTCAAATTTTCGAAGACTTGTTCTTTTTCAAGAAAAATCACAACAAGTTTTTAAAGAAGAGTTACTATTTATTTAAGATTGAATTAACTTTACAGATATGAATATAATATTTATGTTTCACTTGTTACTACTGACGTTATTGCTTAGTACATGTTTCACTTGCTACTACTGACGTTATTGTTTAGTACATATGTAATATTTATGTTTCACTTGCTACTACTGACGTAGTCATTTGGCACACGTGTTTCACTTTCTACTTCATGCACACAGGTGATTGATTTGGGATTATTTTGTTTGAAATGTAATTATAGATGTTATCATGTAATGGTACTCTCCTTCCAATTGGATATCGAGGTTGACAACTCTTTGATATGTTATATGATATTTGTCTTGACTGCTTTAAGCAATATACAGTAGCGGATTTTCTTTATGTAATTTCATGTGAGTTGTTTATTATTTTTCGCCGTCTCATGAGTGGCTTTGGTATTATAGTGGACACGTCCTAATATATTTGTTAACCTGAAGTACAACTTCATTTCATTTTCCGTTGTCTCAGGATTGGGGTATATTAACAGGATTTGTCCGTGCAATCGACAACTAAACGTAAAACTCAACCTCAATCATGCGCAGTTATAGTTAATGGTAATATATATTCTCATTTAACTTCAACTATGCTATTAAAAGGTGAAGGACGCCGCATGGGATTAAAAGTAAAAGTCCTAATATAACACATAATATATGTCTTTCTCATTTGTTTTATTGTTTCATGTTTTTATTTTAATTATTTGTTCATCAAACTGCCATCTGATTAATCAGTGACAATTGTTATCGAACCTAACCATACCATTAATAACAAACAATAAAAAGGTCACAGTCTATGTTCTTATGGGCAAGCTCTTAATATTAGCCCTAACATTAATTGATCCCTTGGAAGCAACAAACACAAACAAGCGAGAAAGTAGCAGACTCGGTTTTATTGATTCTGTTCATGAGAGATAATTATAAGATGCAACACCTCTCACGCCTCCTAGCACCGGCTTAAGCGATTCTACTTTAGAGCAACACGGAATGGGCTTGATGATTCCAAAGGACCAGTAAATAATAACACTACTGATTTGTAGTCGGTGTGACTTTTTACGGCCGCCACGCTGCACTAAACAAACGCTAGTGTATATGTTAATAAATACTGAAAAGGTGATCCCTTGCAGGCAAGCAACAGAAACAAGAGCGAAAAGTAGTAGACTCGGTTTTATTGAGTCTGTTCATGAGAAACACCTCTCACGCCTCCTAGCACCGGCTTAAGCGATATTCCACTTTACAGCAAATATATCTACACCAGCCAATTAGGTTCGAATGTTTTGAAACTACACGTTAGTTTTAAACTTATAGTTTGCTAAGGTCTAAATTTTTTATTATTTCTACGACAGAACAAAATGAATTCTAAATATAAGGAGTCCATGACACGCATGACCGCAATCTTGTTTGATTTTTTTGTATATGTGAACATGATGATATTATATAGGTATTTAACTCTTAGCCTGCTAAGATCGACTACTGTAACAACAGTCTTTGCAGCCATTGCTGACCAGGGTTTACACATTTAACCAAAACACACCTTTATAACATAAATGGAATGGTCTAAATTTAAAGAAAGGACAGTCCATTATACATTCATAACGGGCTAAGGGTTAAACTCTCAATCTGTAAACAGCCCATGTGATAATGACAATATATATATAATGATAATGACCCGCCTTGGATAGGGCAGTGATAATGATAATGACCCGCCTTGGGCAGTGATAGTGATGATGATCCGCCTTGGATAGGGCAGTGATAATGATGATGACCCGCCTTGGATAGGGCAGTGATAATGATGATGACCCGCCTTGGATAGGGCAGTGATAATGATGATGACCCGCCTTGGATAGGGCAGTGATAATGATGATGACCCACCTTGGATAGGGCAGTGATAGTAATGCCGCTGTGGAAATTGTGCATGTATGACCAGTCTCGTATGTCTGCCTATTGCTGCCATTACTGAAGACAATGCTTAATAAATAAAAAGGATGTCTCTGCAACCAACAAGCAAATACCACAACGAAATAGCAACTATTTGAAACACCACAAGACAAAGTGTTCTCCTACTCTTTATAGTTTTTCAAAGCGTAATAATGTAGTCTAAACAACCAAATACAACAACAGAAGATACTTATGGATGTTGTTTTACCATTAGATGTTACTGTGGAGACAAACGTTAGAGCATATGTGCCATCATACTTCCTCCTTTTTATACTTGTTAGTTGTCTGCTCATTATAAGCTTATGCCTGGAAAAGTAACATAGATACACCATGACAGTGCTGTGAACGAATTGTTGAGTTGCTATTATCTCCAATTCAATATCTGTCTTTGTTTGTCTAAACTTTTTTGTAATTATTATCAATGGACAGTTTCTTATTGTTAATGTCGTATTTTGAACTACTCAGCAAAGTGCAGAACAAGAGAACGAAAGAAGTGACAGAAAGGAAAGACAATATTTCAAAGACTAAAAGACGACAGGATGCAACGCAAAACGTAAAGACGACACATGAGCGTCGAAATTATCGGAACTTATATTGTCGTATTTTCGTTATTTCGCGTGGTTTTATTTCATCTGTTCGTATTTAGTTTGTCACCTTTACGGTCGGTCTTTCTGACGTTTTTGTTTTGTTGTCTTTGTCGATCAGTCGTCTGTGCGAAAAACAACACGGTAAGACGACAGATTAGAAGCGAACAAACGAAATAACTTCACAAGCCATAATAAAAAGACGATATATGGTGAAATAACGATAAATATTACAGAAATCAGCCAACATACAATTCATATATTGATAAATCCAAATGTTTCATAGTTTCCAATGTCTTACCTATAGCTACTCTGAAAATATTGCATGTTGATGATGATGACAATGATGATAATGAAGGTAATGATGCTAACATTAAATTGTTGATGATAATGATGATGTCCATGATGATAATGTTGATGATAATGATGATAACATTGAATTGTTGATGATAATAGCATTGATGATCAAGATATGTACAAGTTGACAATGCTATTGATGCTAATGAAGATTATGATTGTGACTAACATGATGAGACGAGGACGACGACAACGACGGTGAAAACGATGACAACGACGACGACGACGACGACGACGACGACGACGACGATGATGAAGATGATGATGAGGATGATGATGAGGAGGAGGATGATGATCAATATCATGACGATAATGAAGGTGATGATGATAACATTGAATTGTAGTTGATAATGATGATGACGATGATGATGTTGATGATGATAATGATGATGATGATGACGAAGAAGAAGAATATAGATGATGATGATGATGACGACGACGACGACTACGACGATGATGATGATGATGATGATGATGATAATGAAGATAATGATGATACTATTGAAATGTTGATGGTAATGAAGATGATGATGATATCGATGATCTAACATTGATGATCAAGATATGTACAAGTTGACAATGATATTGATGATAATGAAGATTATGATGATGGAATATTCATGCTGGTCGCTCAGTATTACATTTTGTATTTAATCACTTAAAGACATAGTCTCTCTGCTAACAATTTGAACCCACACACCAGCATGTCATCAGCATGTAATTAGTGTAAAGTTTAATAATTGCGGATACGGACTGATAAGTAGGGTAGCAAACAAACAGTAGGAGGCCCTAATCAAGTGGGGGTGTGATATATGTATTAATATTAGATGAAAGAATATATGGTAAAACATGTACGTTTGATGCGTATTAATTATTATTGTATACGCAATGACAAGCTCCGTTTACTTTCAGTGTAACCCATATCGAGGTGTTCATATTAGCCAGGCGTTAACTCATTTATTTTGCATACTGGTTTGGGATTTGTGCAATTTGCAGTTCATTTCACAGGAAGTTTGTCATGTGATGTAAACATTATAGTATGTTTATTCCATTGTAAAAATGTGCACGATATTACGACAGTACATGTGTTTCAAATAAATGTTTTTGATAAAAGTTAAATGTATGTATTCGTTTTTATATTACAATGCCTATGCAATAAAAAGGTTATTATATTTATATTGGGATATATGCACTCGTTTTTCCGCGTATAAATAGTGCGCTCCTAAGGTCGCGCAATACGAAGAATAACGAGTGCATACATCCCAATATAAATCTAATAACCTCTATTTTATCGCAACATGGTTCAGTAAAAGCAGCTCTTTATAGGTTATTTAGAGGTGCCCAAACTAGAGGAGAAAGATACCCAAGAGTACAGGAGCCTTACTCTTACTAACAAAACGATTCCTTCTTAGGGTTCCTTAATATTCTCGAAGGATAGGCTCCAAGAACACCTGGTTTACGTCTCCATCCGACGGACGAGGCTAACTGAAAGTGTATTGCATAAAAACACCGACGAAACTGTGTGGCACCTTGGTGGTTTGAACCCGGGTATTCCGGATTTCAATTATACCGTGCCATCCTTTGGTCCATGCCAGCCCAAGTTAACGTGTTGAAGTAATTATTTGATAGATTTTAATTAACTAAATGAGAGGGCAATCACTTTGATGTAAATACATAGTCAGTAAGTGTTGTGTAGATTTTTAACTTGATTTTTTTTGCTGTTTTTAAATTCGTATTATTATTTTTACTTTTTGCATTAAACATAAGTATAAAAGTCGAACAGAAAATGCAGCTTTCATAGAACACAGTAAACCTCAAAAACACGCAAAAAGACAAACATGAATGGCAATGTTAATAAGGAATAAAGGCATAAAAAACACAAACATAAAAAAAAGGTCGACAATAGGGCTACCGCCTTGGAACGGTCAGTGGCAAAACAAGGCCGCTGGGGGTTTAAACCAGGTTCTAGGGTGCACCAAATCTCACACTTACCCTGCTTCATCCCAATACATCAGGACAGTGTAAATAAAGAAATCCCCGCCATGAACTTTTCTCTAACCAACAAAACAGCATTAGTAGGCAATATAAGCAAAACACATAGGTGCTCGTGTATATATAAATACAAAAAACAATAGCATAGAAAGCCACACAGAAGGTACTCAATGACTTGGCAGAAGCCAGACCAGCAATATAATAAACCGTTTGAGGGCACGACAAGAAAAGATTGCAGACATACATCAAACGTCATCGCCTTTTTGGCCTTTAGGTAGACGTCATCATAGGGTCCGCAGCATCGCACAATTAAAGAGGAAAGCATAGTAGCGAACTTTAAATGGGTCCACCACCAAACATGCAGTGCGTTGCAAAATGATAGGGTCGTAACCTCTTTGGATAAACCTTTCAACAAGTTTAACAAAGATAGTATTAAAGTGATCATGACAAGGATCTTACGAAGTTTGTAAATCGAGTCGCCATAGATGTCGGGTTGTGATAGTCCTTGTGATAACGTTTATGGGACTAATACATGTGCTTTGGCAACCTTTTTTAATTAAACGGTGATGAGCTAATTCAAAGGCTTTTAATTTGTTGTATCTTTAAAAGAAAACGGAAATACAATATATTTTAACCAGAAAGTCCAAAATGTAGTCAAAATCTGTTTTTGAAAATTATTCATAAACAATGGAAACTGTATCTTGATTTAAATCAACACTTAGTAAATTATAAATGTTTATTTAAAAGCCATGTTATGTTCGAAAGAGCCCCACGCTATTGTGGATACCAGATGGTTGTATTGCTTTCTACCAAACACCCTAGTTATGAAAGACTAGCCCTTCCAGGTGATCGTTAAAATTATCTGAATGATAAACATATAGAAAGAAAATGATCTGAATGAAACAACTTCAATTTGCAGCCCTTAAAATATTGTATTATTACACAGTTGTATTCTGAAATATTTGTTTGTTTGTTTGAATGGCATTTCACGTCACTTTAAACACATGTTAGGCCATATATGACGGTCGATTATTTTGTGGTAGAGCCATTTTTTCCTGGTTAGAGCCAGTACTTCATATACCTTCCGAAAATCCGTATCCTGAAAGAAAACCGCATGAAGATGTTGAAGGTGCATATAAAATAATACGAAATAACTCCTTAATTTAATTGTTAGTCTTCATTATTTTCTTAAAATATTATTAACACGTTTGAAATTAGGTCAGCGGTGAACTGAATGTAACATGACCGCGTGGCACATATACATAATATGAGCTTTACACAACAACCCAACTAGTTTTCAATTTTATTTTATTATACCGTAACCTCTTATTGACATTCCGCCGTCAGCCAATTATTTAAACGTAAACTGTATCATATTGCGTTTACATACACATGCACCGTTACATGTATGTAAGTGCCTGCAAATCATATAGCACATTAAAGCTGCTATAGCTGTATATAAGGCTAGTGGGCGTGTACTTTAATCAAATGGGAGCGGTTTAACGCTTGATTGACTACCCAGTTGAAGCTACTGAAACATGCCTGAAAACCCGTATATAACTAAAGGCAATTTTAAAGAGAACCTTTTTCTCTTTCTTTACCTATGACCGACAAAGCAAAAGGCAACAGCAAAATATGCACACAGATTCAAAGACAAATAGTATACTAGCTTATGCGAGCTTCGAACCCACGTTTCCTTTGGATTGACAATCACTATCTCTATGGAGTGCGTGGTCCAGTTGTAGAGCGCCGAACTCCTGATCGAGAGGTCGTGGGTTCGATCCTCCGTCGCGGCCACATTATTTATCCTTGAGCAAGATAATTATTCCAATTGCTTAGTACTGGTTCTACCCAGGAAGCCATCGAGAGTGATTAAATCAAGCTGCAAGAACTTGTTTCGCAGTCGATGTGAAATAAATATGTTTAAACGAAACGTTATGCTTTAACACTGGGCTAATCCAGTCATTTTTTCAATAGCGTTATTTTTATCGATATACTGTTAGCATTATTGATGTCATCCCCTGTTCATTTTGTGTGTATGATTCAATGAGTTTCTAAGTACATGCGTACACCAAAGACCTTAGAAAGAACGCTCAAGATAATATAAATTACACATTTCAACATTAGAATAGTATACGCTGACACTATACTATGTCTGCCCTTTTTTGTTTTAAATAATATTGAGGAATAACCCAAGTCCATTATTAAATTATATGGAATCGTCGAGAGTATTGCAGGGTTGTTGAAAGGAACAATGGCCTGTCGTTTGGAAACGTTGTGGAGTATGTCTTTGAGTTCGACGAGGTTCGGCGGGTCAGTTTTGTCGTGTATGTTTGTGATGTCATATATTGTCTTTTATACATCTTTGTTTCTGTACGTGTTTGTGGTTGACTGTGGTCCTTGAATGCCGCATTTCCTGTTCGACTTGTATATCTATTTGGTTGGAACAGTGAATGAGCGAGCGAGTGAGGGGTGAGCTCGTGTTTGATGAGTGAGTAAATAGCAATAGGATATCAAACAGTATAAATATGAACCATTTATATATTTTATATCCACAAAAGCAAAATATACGAATATAGATGATATCATACTAACGTGGAATTTAGATTTTCATCAAGTACAGAGAACATATTCGAGGTTTTAATAAGTATTTTAATTAAAAGACGAAAGTAAGTAACAAATCAAGTACAGATTGTTAGCACGACATCTAACTTCGCGGCTCTGCAGAAATAACGCGTACACATATAGGTCCATGCACACATCTATTATTCTAAAATTCTTTCATTAACTTAAGAACGATACACACACATGGTGAATATATTCCAAAATTCTTTTTACGTAGATTACCTACAAAGTGAATTATCGTAACTGTTGTTAGTTATATTCAAAGTGACAAATTAATATAAAAACACATGTAAATTATCTGCAACCAATTGCATTTATTGTTTATCGCAAGCATCAAATGTGTGGACATTTACAAACAGGGGGTGTTTCCCGTTACGTTTCCATTAACTCATCCGATGTTCCCAGGAGTTTATTGAACACTGTGTGTTGCCATTAATTTAAATTGTAATAGGTCGGACATAAACAGTATATAATAAAACTGTAGTCAGTAAACAAGTACTACAAAAACGTGACCCCGCCATAACCATCTGTGTTTTTTTCCTGAGCAAGACACTTGATCTGCAGTTGATTTGTACTGGTTCTACCCAGGAAGACAACGAGAGTGGTGATTAAAATAAGTCCAGAGAGCTTTCGTTACAATCGATTTAAAATAAATAACTTTCAACTTGAAGTAATACTAATACTTATCATGTTAATATGAAATGCGACTTTGTGTAACGAAAGAGAGAGGATAGGAGAATATTTATCATACCAGACAAAAAAAAACACAAAGGAAAGTTTTGTCGAAAAATATAACAAAATGACATATCAAAATTGATGGTTAATAAATTAAATGGGTGTAGTATATCAATTCATTGTATAATTATAATGTTGCTTGTGTCATACTTAAAAGTACTTGTAAAAGGTTGTTCTGTTAAAGATGACAACTATGCCAACGTAACTTCCCACAGACCGATTATTGCAAAATTTGACTTTAATTTTGCGGTTACAAGTAATCGTAAGAAATATAAAAAGATCGGACAGGGAAAGTAGCATTCAAGGAGGACAGTAAACCACAAAACACAGAAACAAACACGCAAACAGACAAACAAGAAGGCAAAAGCAATAATAAATGCAAACGACATCACAAACACAAAAAGGGTTGACAATAGGGCTACCGCCTTGGAGCGGTCAGTGGCAAAGTAGGCCACTGGGGGTTTAAACCGGTTCTAGGGTGCACCAAACCTCACACTTACCCTACTGTCATCTCATTAAAACAGGACAGTGTAAATAAAGAAATCCCCGCCATGATCTAATCTCTAACCAACAAGGCAGCATCAATAGGCAATATAAGTAAAACACAAATATGCTCGTGTAAATATAATACAAAAAAACAATAGCCTAGAAAGCCACAATGAAGGTACTCAATGACTTTGCAGAAGCCAGAGCAGTAAAAGAATAAACCATTAAGGGCATGACAAGAATGATCATGGACAAACATCAAACGCCACCGTCCCAGTGGGCTTTAGGAAGGCGTCATCATAGGGTCCACAGCCTGTCCGGTCATCGTACAATTAAAGAGGAAAGCATAGTGGCGAACTGTAAAAGGGTCCACCACCAAGCATGCAGTACGTTGCAAAATGATAGGTTCATAACCTCTTTTGATAAACTTTTTAACAAGTTTAACAAAGATAGTATGATAAGTGATCATGACCTAGAATCTTACGAAGTTTATAAATCACATCACCATAGAAGTCAGGTTGTGATAGTCCTTGTCGCAGAAGAGTCCTTAAATTACTTTTATATTTGGAAAGAAGATCAGGGTTACGATGATACAATTTTGCAAAGGTTTTACGAAGTTTATGGTAACGGTAACCCTGGTTGAGTAACTTTTTAGTTATACAAAGATTACGAATATTAAAGTCCTCAACTCGAGTACAAGCTCTAGAAAAACGAATACTTTGAGACACATATACCCCATAAGAAGTTGCTCGGGGAACATCCCCATCCAAGTGGGGATAATTAACAATGTCAAAATTAAAATCATCTCTCTTGTCATATATTTTGCTAATTATTTTACCATTTTCAATCGAGAGATCTAAATCAAGAAAAGAAGCGTTATTATCAGGTATATTAGCTTTGTTAAGCTGAAGTTCTTTAGGATAAATATAATTAACCATAGTTGGAAAGAAAGGGTTGTCAATGTTCAATATGTCATCCAAATACCGACAGGTGTCATTAAAGGCTTCAATAACATCTGCCTGGGTATCTGGTGAAAGACTCAACATGAAATCCCTTTCATAGCAAAATAAGAACAAATCTGCGACAAGTTGTGCACAGTTCGTACCCATAGGGATACCAACAATTTGTCTATAAACGGTGGTTCCATACCTGACGAAAATATTATCTAATAGGAAGATGAGTGCTTCACAAACTTCATAGCAAGTCCACATAGTATAATTGTCAAAACTGCCGTTAGTAACGCTTATTATTACATGCCAAAAATGTAGTATTTTCTCTAGCAAATGTTTTTTGAATAAGAGAAATTAGCTTGTCTTTAATAAGGTGATGCGGTAAGGTTGTATATAGTGTAGAGAAGTCATAAGTGCTTATTGATGAAACTTGACCTTTCTTGAAAATCTTATCAAGAACGTCTCCTGAATTTTTTATAGACCAAAATAAATTAATCCCAGAGTTTTCATAAGTTTTATCCCAATATAGTTTAACGTGATCTTTAACGGCAGTAAGACAAGAAGTTAAAAGTTTGGACATGTTTGTTGTGGTGCAGGCACTATAATTCGAAATAAAGCAAGCCTTATATGGATTTTTATGTAATTTAGGAATCCAGTATATAGTAGGCAGTTTATTTTGCTTATCGTTTACACCAGCCTTGAAAGTAGTGCACCGAGTGATATGTGCGGAAACAACATCATCCTCGGTAGAATTAACTGGAGTATACGAATTGGTGCTGCCGAGTTCCAGAGATAAAACATTGACGTAATGTAGGCGTCAAACAATAATTACATTATTAGCTGCTTTATCTGCAGGAACTAAAACAAATTTATTATGAAATTCCTGAATTCCCGATTTTAAATTACGAAAGGAAAACCTAGGTCTCGGAGGAAGTAAAGAGGGGTTAGCATTATAAAAGTTAATACGTGTATCTATAATTTTCAGAATTGACTTTTTCCAAGTAGAAAGTGAGTTTGGGTCCGCATGTTCTCTACGACACCATTTGATACTAAAATCTTCAATGGAGTGGGCGATCTGGGCACGACAGGCATTTAAATCAATAGTTGAAGGTAATCTATATTTAGGAACATTGCTTTTAGACGTATTAAATGGCGCACCGTTAATCACGGACAGATTTAAGAATATAAACAAGAGCTAACAGCTCAGTTAAAAGTTAGTACATAAATATTAAACCAATTTTGTACAGTTGAATATACTGACTCGCTGTATAGTGTAATTATTGACTGCATTAAGCGAGTATCGGATGAAAAGCTTCCACGCGCCAACAACAGATCGTACTTAAAACATATTGGGATTAATTTCTTAAAGATTTACAAGCAATTATGCCATCAAAACGTTATATTTGTTTCTCTGAAGGATGTCCCAGAGGGCATATATTTGAATCATATTCAAACTATAAAATGGCAAAGAAATGTTCCGATCACATCACATTAAAGTTGCCGTAAACTATTTGCGCGAGATGCATGACGAGATCGTGCAACAAATATTGACAGCAGTTTATTTAGGAAACTTTTAATTCAAAACGAAAAATTCAGTATGGTTGTCTTACCATAAGCGATCTTAGGGAAATAGTAAATGCTCGGGGCAATAATTTCTCCGACCTTTTCTCCGATACTGAAAAACTAAGGAATGACAAGTCGTTTTATGACCAAATTGTGTCTGAAGTCACCCATTTAAAGGAAACGTATATGCCTGATAATTATATTGATGAAATACAACACATAGAAGTGGTCGATTCAATAACATATTTAAAATTAGTTAAAATGTGTGTTCTGGATCATGTTTATACTGCAAATACAATACATGGTGGTGATTACTTAAGACATACATTAACTAAGTTAATAATTTGATATATAAGCATGTGCATGTTCCTTCAGATATGAAAAAAGGGTCGCATTATTACTCTTTATAAGGGGCGTGGAAAACGCAAAGATAAGCTTCGCAGTTATCGCGCTATAACCATGTCTTGATCTAACCTGAAGCTTTATGAAATGGTGTTGTTAAAACGTTTAAAAAATGAAATAAATAAACCTATAAACACCCTTCAGGGTGGTTTTCAAGAAAACAAAGAGTGCATTATGACATCGTTGTTGTTCAGAGAATGCTTGGCATATTGCATCACATATTCGCATATTTTATGGATGCACGAGAAGCCTTCCAGCGCTTATGTCGCGATGTTGTTTTTCATAAGTTGGATACTTAGGTATATCTCATCATCTTTGGTTGACCGTAATTGAAATGCATAAATATATGTATAGCCGCGTTATGTATAAAGGCTATATATCTGACTAGTTCCTGGTGTTACAGGGCACCAGACAAGATGGTGTGTGGTCTCCGTTTCTCTATCTTTGCTTCATTGGTGAACTTGTTTTAACTGGGAAAGGTCTCAGCATAGGCAGAACAAGCGTTTGTTCCACGACTGTCGCAGACGACATTGTATTGCTAGCCTTATCGAACAATTTTCTGCTCTGCTAAATCGCCTACCGATTGAAGATGAAATTAAGCGTAGGAAACTGAACCTCTTGGGTCAAATGAATAGGTCCAAAAGAGATTGTGCAGTGAAGCAATTTTCTTGATAAGGCTAAGTTCTTTTATTATAGGTAACTCGAATGTGTTTTTCCCCCAGATGTTTATAGTATTTTGAATACAGATGGACTAACGAAAGTCCTAGATGGTTATATCTCGCTGAATTTCTAAGCAAATTATCATGGAAAAAGATAATAAATACGAACATGTATACCAGGGTTACTAATGATTGGCAAGACAGATTATCGTCAGAGTTTTGTAGATGTAGGACAATACATCCTTCGTATTAATTTGGTGCATTGTGGGAGTAGTCTCAACATAAACCTAATCATGTGGTATACTGCAAAAGTATTACACAGTTATTGTCAAATCTAACCCGTTTTAATGAACTGTTTCAAAGATGTGAGCAGATATTTCATTCTAGTTTAATTGATCAGTGTATATTATATAATTGTGTTTACTTGCATTCAGAGAGACATTTACTTGGAAGAAAAGTTCGAATGGTGTTAGGTGAAAGTTCAGTGGTAAATGTTCTGTTAGAAAAGTATAATACAGATTTAGAACAAATCATACCAATGACGTACATGAACTTCTTAGGAACTGTTTATAGAAGTCTTCACTGGATGTGGGGAAATATATTTCTTGCATACCGGACAAGGATATCCGTCGTTTTACCGGGGCCAGATTATAAAAATCTTTCATGGGTAAGCGGTGAAGATAGGGAATTCCAACCCGAGGTATAAGTATTTAATAAAATAAATATCATATGGCCAGTTAATTAAAATAGTAATCATTGATATACAATTCTACATTTGTTGTATATAACATTTATTACTATATTATACACAACTGCTAATATTAAACCCAGTCCAGCTCTTTAGTCCCACTATAAAGTCAATGCCTTAAAATGGTACATCTATTTTTTCAAATCTACTATGTTGATGAATTTCAAAATTACCTATATCTAGTAGATTTTCGAATTTATTAAGGCTCAAGGTCATGATTTATAATAATTTTAAAAACATCCGTACACATTTCTTCCATTCGAGGATAAAATAAAAAATCCATATTATTTTATTATAAACTTGTTTGATAGTTTCTAGTGCTATATATTCTATACATTTTCAAAAATTATATTGTTTTTCAGTCTGTTGTTTTATAATAATTTTAAAAACATCCGTACACATTTCTTCCATTCGAGGATAAAATAAAAAATCCATATTATTTTATTATAAACTAGCGTTCGTTTAGTGCAGTGTGGCGGCTGTAAAAAGTCTCCCCGTGCTACGAATCAGTAGTGTTATTTTTACTGGTCCTTTGGGACCAACGAGCCCAATATAGGTGGCTTTAAAGTAGAATACCGCTTAAGCCGGTGCTAGGGGGCGTGAGAAGTGTTGCTTCTTTCATTACTTCTCATGAGCAGACTCAATAAAACCGAGTCTGCTGCTTTATTCTCTGAATTGTGTTTGTTGCTCTCAAAGGATCACCTTTATCAGTATTTGTTAGATAGTTTCTAGTGCTATATATTCTATACATTTTCAACAATTATATTGTTTTTCAGTCGGCCTTTAACATTTCTATTGTCTTCACTATTAATTTTATTAAAACCTACATATTTTTGCTCGAAACATTCCGAAAGATCGATTTAGAAGTATTAAACTTGTACTCATCATTTATGTCACTGCTCTCATTTGATTGCCATCTTCGGCGGTTTTAAGCATGTAGGGATGGCGTCTGCCACTGTATTGTTCAGGACAATCCCCTCTTAAATGGTGCTTGCTTGTGGTCTAATTTAGGGGACATTAGGCCTTCGAACCTGAATGTTTGAATACTTCAAGATTATCGACGAGGGGCGCTTAATTGTCACCCTTGCTCACTTACTAGTCCTGATAAAAATAATAAATGAATTATCAATAGTTTTTGCTTCTGATAATTTTGCCAGCATGGTTAGAATTCTGTGAATATGGTAGTTTAAACGTAAGTACATGATGATTATGGATCATGTTTTTCAGGAGATGGTTTGTGTATACTATGCTCCTGAAAATAATTAAGGACCATCACTTTTTCATTTCAATATAGTAAATGTTTGAATTACCACACGCGTTAAAATACATATCGCATGCATAATAAAATTGAAACTATTTCTTTCTGTATTTTTACTTATTACACCTATCTACGATTTCTCAAATGTAAGGAGATAACTCGGTGGGGATTATTTTTATTTACACTGTCCTGTTGTTTAGGGATTATGACAAGGTAAGAGTGAGGTATGATGCACCCTTGAACCGGTTTCAACTATGGTCCCTTTGCCAAAGGCCGTTCCAAGGCGGTACACCTGTTGTCAAGCCTTATGTGTGTGATGTGTTTTTTTTTACTGAATTTGCGTTTGTAATCACCTTTGCGTTGTAATAATTGTTGGAGTGACTGTGTTCTGTGAATGTTACTCCTCCTGTTGGACTAATAACTTTTTCATAAATATTTTATGGAGATATTGATATTTCAATAAAATGCTGTTCTTTTCTCACCCAAAAATGTTATTTCATATTGTTAGCATGATTATCGATGCCTTAACAAACATCTGCCATCATTTCACTTCATTTAGGCTATACATAAACTTGTAGGACCAAAACTTTTACAAGTGCATTTCACTTAATTTTTGACAGCATTTTTCACAACTGTGCGGTATATGTATCTAAACTGTCAAAAAGTGCATGTATACATTTCGGGGTTAATTTAAATTTCGCCTCCATTGATTAAAAGTTATGAATATATTGACAAGTTTTGTTTTGTTAGTTTTGTTGTTTGTGGCAATTTTTTTCCCCCAGAAATTCTCAAGTATCTCGAATATGTTTTGATTTACAGAACAAATTCTATAGATATTTTTGTCTTTTATCCAATGCATAATACCTGGTAACGTCCAATTTGATGTTAATATTGCTTGTTCTGTCTGCGTAACCGTTTGAAAGAGGCATGTAGCCAATTTTAATGGTAAGCATATGGAGAAGTAAAATGACGGTCTGTAAATTATTTTGAGGAGTATATTGTATAGACAATCTGCCCACTGGTTGCAACAATATCTAGATTGACTAAGTGTCTCCCGTAAGATTTTGTTTCATAAATTAAGAGTAATTTAAATTTTCGACTCTGCCGATACTATTTTCATATCAAAGAAAGATAGAAGGAGTTTTTAGGGAAAAAGGATTTTGTAAAGTACCAGTGGCCATTTTGGGTGCTTCACATAACTTGGGGATGTTCCCCGAGCAACTTCTTATGGGGTATATGTGTCTCAACTTATTCGTTTTTCTAGAGCTTGTACTCGAGTTGAGGACTTCAATATTCGTAATCTTTGTATAACTAAAAAGTTACTCAATCAGGGTTACCGTTACCATAAACTTCGTAAAACCTTTGCAAAATTGTATAATCGTAACCCTGATCTTCTTTCCAAATATAAAAGTAATTTAAGGACTCTTCTGCGACAAGGACTATCACAACCTGACTTCTATGGTGATGTGATTTATAAACTTCGTAAGATTCTAGGTCATGATCACTTTCATACTATCTTTGTTAAACTTGTTAAAAGGTTTATCAAAAGAGGTTACGACTCTATCCAAACGGTTTATTCTAATGCTGCTCTGGCTTCTGCCAAGTCATTGAGTACCTTCTGTGTGGCTTTCTAGGCTATTGTTTTTTGTATTTATATATACACGAGCACCTTTGTGTTTTGCTTATATTGCCTACTAATGCTGTTTTGTTGGTTAGAGAATAGTTCATTGCGGGGATTTCTTTATTTAAACTGTCCTGATTTATTGGGATGAAGTTTATCAAAAGAGGTTATGACCCTATCATTTTGCAACGTACTGCATGCTTGGTGGTGGACCCTTTTACAGTTCGCCACTATGCTTTCCTCTTTAATTGTACGATGACCAGACAGGCTGTGGACCCTATGATGACGCCTACCTAAAGCCCATTGGGACGGTGGCGTTTGATGTTTGTCCATGATCTTTCTTGTCGTGCCCTTAATGGTTTATTCTCTTAATGCTCTGGCTTCTGCAAAGTCATTGAGTACCTTCATTGTGGCTTTCTAGGCTATTGTTTTTTTTGTATTATATTTACACGAGCATATTTGTGTTTTACTTATATTGCCTATTGATGCTGCCTTGTTGGTTAGAGATTAGATCATGGCGGGGATTTCTTTATTTACACTGTCCTGTTTTAATGGGATGACAGTAGGGTAAGTGTGAGGTTTGGTGCACCCTAGAACCGGTTTAAACCCCCAGTGGCCTACTTTGCCACTGACCGTTCCAAGGCGGTAGCCCTATTGTCAACCCTTTTTGTGTTTGTGATGTCGTTTGCATTTATTATTGCTTTTGCCTTCGTGTTTGTCTTGTTTGCGTGTCTGTTTCTGTGTTTTGTGGTTTACTATCCTCCTTGAATGCTACTTTTCCTGTCCGATCTTTTTATATTTCTTCTGTTGTATTTATTTATCTTTCATATTTACTGACTCCACTGTATCCTGACTTCATTATCAATGTCTATGTTTCAATTTCTGAAGATCTGATAAGGAGTAGTGATATGGTTCGAAATGTAAGTGGCAGGAGCAAAGTCATTAATATAGAAACAAACTATAGACGTTCAGAGAAGATACTGTACAACTAGGTATAAATCATATTGAAGTGTATGTTCTAAAAGACAGTTAAGCGGTCAATGCTTTCGGACAAACCATTGATTACCTACACTGTATATACAAAACTATATAGTTATATTGTTTCAAACATCGTATTGAGAAGTTAACACAATATATGACTTCATAAAAATGCAACAGTATTTGACAACCACATACATTACCCTAGATGTTCGGAGCCACTGGCCTTAAGCGTCGTAAAAAACAAACTCTGTATTAATACTTCCCTACTTTTCAAGTGATCAATACACTAAGTGCTTCCTTAAACATATTGTATTTTCAAAACTGCCAACACGATTGTTCTGTGAGACTTAAACGAACAGATCACGTTGATGGACTCCCCAGAGAGTCGTTAGAGAGTAACACTATAGTATACAGACGCATCTAAACTTAAAAGGCATGTGGCAGCAGATCAAGTTATATCACGTAACTTAGTAACATATATTCCATTGCATTCCATTAGGGACCGCTTTACCTAACTGTTTTGTTTTCTGACAAATGAATACAAATCCGGAAGAAGGTCGGGTGTCCGAATATTTAAAATAACAACGTTATTTACTTGGCTAATTACATATAGTTTGGGTTACATTTATAATCTACCCACACATAATATGCTGCTGGTTTCTGATGTGCCCTGCGTGTAGTGCTCAGAATAAGTCAATACATACTGATATGAAGATCCTTTGGAAGCAACAAACACAACAAGAGAATACAGTAGTAAAGTAGCAAGCTCGGTTTTATTGAGCCTGTTCAAGAGACGTGTTGCTATTCATGAGAAATAATGTCAGATGCAACACCTCTCACGCCCCCTAGCATCAGTTTAAGCGATATTCTACTTCAAAGCCACCTATATTGGGCTCGTAGATAATAAAGTAGCAGACTCGAAGAATGCTTTATCACAAGTCCAGCAACTGTGTTTATTCGTGGTCACTGTGACCGTAGTAATATATTGCTTTTGTTACACATATAGTACTATTATATGTGTAACAATATTTAGTTACCTTTATGGGTATCAAACTGTAGTAAGTACAGCCTCTGCATTGTTTTAATTAATTAGTATGTGGTATTTCATAGCCGGTATATTTAAGAGATAACCATGTTAAGAATTTCAATCTGAAAGGTTTTACGGTCTGCAAATCGAGTTTTACTGATTTTGAAGTCAGGACTAATTTTACAGCCCCTATAGAGCAACTAAACGAAAGTTAGCGTGATTGTCAATAAATACTGAAAAGGTAATGTCTTGGAAGCAATACCACACAAACACGAGAAGTAAGTAGCAGAGTATGTCAATATTATTTAGCAAAATACTGGTTTTGTGTAAATTATACATGGTTAAAGGACCTATTTCCAGCCTATTTATTTGGGGAGAAGAACATTAGTAAAGGTAACAACTGTAAATCACTTTTACATACTATTGCAGAGAAAATGGTGGTATTCAATTGTGTTTCAGTTGAAGAGGCCCGCCCAATACAGCTTTTGTATGAAACCAACATATTAAAACATATAAACAGGTGTTTCATTAGTTGTGTTTTGGTGGTGATGTATTTTTTTGTATTTTTTTTAAAAACAAACAATTAATTATTAACACAGTTTTTTGTTTAGTACTGCTTACTTGTTAATTTCCTTTTTTTCCTTCATAAAAATAAAGTTTGTTTTAAGTATTATTATATACTGTTATACCCTAGATACTGTTCAGTATACCAATGCTTTTCATAGAGAAAACTTTACTGGGGGCCTTAGTTTATATACATTTACCTTAGCTAATCGGTCATTTAGCATGTTAGCAGTAAATAAGCAAGCTTTCAATGCTATTTTCAATGATCATTTAGCGTTGGGAAATAGGTCCTTAAATTATGGCTATGGTCTCAGGCAGTGTATTAACCATTTACTGTGTCTCAAGACTAACATTTCTGCAAACTTGAAAAGAGGATCTCTCTGAAGCAACAAACTCAAACAATAGAGAGAATTAGAACACTTGGTTTATTGTGTATGTTCATACATGTAATAGATAGTATAAGGTGAAGTACCTAGCATGCGCCCCAACACCGGCTTTAGCGATATTTTACTTTAAACCTTTTATGTTTGTAATATCCCACAATTTTATTTTTTATATATTTATGTCTTTGTCTGATTAAAATGCGTGTTTTCAATGACTGAGTACTCTGAATGCTTCCCTTTACTTTTGGTCGAATTTAATTTTCAAAACTTTGTTGTATTTGTGCATTCAAAGTTAATCGATTCCGATGAAATTGAAGTTCATAAGTTTTTACTGCATTTCCTGACGATATGTATATCATAAATGCTATAAAAACAAAACAAATTGCAGTGCAGTTATCATGTTATAGGCAGATGGGACATTTGTAATCATAGTAATGGAGAGGTCAATTAGATAACAGGAAATTTACTAAGTGCATTAGACAGGATTTTATCGGCCTGAAATGGTGTTTAACGTAAACATAAAACACAACCGTACCATTACATATATGTCAAATCAATTTAAATATTTTGATTATGGTTGAAGTTTGTCTAATTTGCTTCGACGAATACCGTAGCAGCAATTGACGTATGTAATCTTATTTACTAAATGACCTCATGCTACAGTTGGAATTGTGTTCGTCATTGATGCAAGTGAATACGGGTGCTTAAAGAAACTAACCCACAAAATAACGGAAACATTTACACAAAAAAAAACTCTATCCACGTCATATAATAACGTGTATGTGTTGATAAAAATTTAAAAAATCGCGGTTTCTTAAAATATCCTTGATTGAATATGCGTTAAGTATGAGTAGTTAACTCTTAATTTAACGCTCCAGTTTTGGGGTTTGGCCTGGCTGGTTATAGCCGTTTATATTGTGTCTAAAAATATATAAGTAATATACATACCTCGTCGCCAGTAGGTTTAGAAATTATGTACATATTTTGTAAACTGTTGTTGGCAGGATAGTTACTTTAAAGTAACATTAAACAATAAAACATATAACTGTATTCAGTAATAAATACTAATCAAAATGTATGTAGCCTAAATATATAAATGAATAATTAAATAACACAACATGACCGTGTTATAGCGACTTAACACAGAAACATATATATATGAAATGAATTTAAAATAATTTAGGCTTCTAGAAGGATGCAACAAATATAAATAAATATACGATAAATTGACCCCTTTTATAAAACGATACTAATACAATCATGCAGATTAATACCACATTTCTTTACAACATATACTGAACATGAATGCAAATACAGATATAAAAATCGAATAGGAAAAGCAGAATTCAAGGGCGACAGTCAACCACAAACACACACAGAAACAAAGAACACATTTAAAGATGAATAAAAGACCAAATAAGACATCACAAATACAAAAGGGTTGACAATAGGGCTACCGCCTTGGAACGGAAAGTGGCAAAAAAGGCCACCGGGGGTTTAAACCAGGTTCTAGGGTGCATCAAAATGATATATAGGGTCCTTTAGAAACCGCAGCGTCCGAGCGCAATGGCATCGTATGTCCGCACTGTACTGCAAACAAGGACTTGAAACTACAATGAAAGAGTCAAAACACAACAGAAAGGGTGGTCAAGACAGGGTTACTGACTTGGAACGGTCAGTAGGCAATAAGGCCTACTGGTTAGCTTGAATCGATTTTATATGCGCACAATCCTCGCTATTATCCTGTCTTCAGCGCACAAATAGACAAGATAGTGTAAACAAAACTACATCCCATCAAAAGGAAATCTCTAACAATAAAGTCCACATCCAGAAAAACAACCTCACACTTAACCTTATGTCAACACAATAAAACGGGACAGTGTAAATAAAGAAATCCCCGCCATGAACTATTCTCTAACCAACAAGGCAACATTAAAGTTGGCATTAAGACGGTTTTCGATCCTGTATGTGTTCAGCAGATTATATTCACTTTCAATAACTGGAATATTATAGACAAATCAAATTATTTCATTCCTTTCAATATTATTTAGTCTGCCAATTCCAATGGCAAGTGAATTGTTAAAGCAATGCGATATTTGAGGATGTAATTTTATTGAAATAGTACTCATATTAGATGCAAAAATAGATTTTGACCTTAGAATTCATATTTTGCAAAAAAACATTTTTACTTCCTATGTGTGTCTCTAAACCAATACTGTTTATATTTATTGTATTAAAATTAGATGGTTTTGCCACGATATATCTACAAATGCAAGGTCCATTCTATTTTTGACTATGTGCCATTTTATGACATACATACGAAATTAAACCTACACGATCTATTTCTAAATTGCACGCTTTTTTTGTAGGAGTGTCTTTCTTCACCAGATCATGTCGAATTCGAGTATTTGAGCCATCACATTTGAACGTAGGATAACAGTTGCTTTATATATACAATGAGAAGTGCACATCGCTCCTATACACA
This sequence comes from Cyrtodaria siliqua, assembly GCA_037043455.1. Taxonomy (NCBI): domain Eukaryota; kingdom Metazoa; phylum Mollusca; class Bivalvia; order Adapedonta; family Hiatellidae; genus Cyrtodaria; species Cyrtodaria siliqua. The sequence goes on along the minus strand of JAWPHD010009405.1, from coordinate 9,831 downwards.
GGTAGCACTGTAATTTCCACCAACACAGAATAGTATCTTTCTCGAGACTCGAACACAAAGCCTTCTGATTTGCAGTCAGGCTTTCTATCCATTGAATTATACGTATACGGACAGCCTGAAAACATCACATATTCAGTACTGTTTATTTCGATGATAAAAATGATAACATATTTGAACGTACCTCAAAATGTGTCTGTATTTAGTCCATCATGTCGCAAATGGTAAGTAACCTTTCGTTGTCTAAAACAATATTTTATCAAATGAACTAGCAATACGTCTCAAAACAACTTTATCTCGATTTTTCATTCAGTATTTAATACGTTTATGCGTACGTTTGCGCTAGCTAGATTGTGTGCATTGTCTATGTCGTGTTAGAAATGGCACAACCTATCAACATATATCGATGGTGCAATGGGTATCTTCATAAGAGCTCAATGTCCCTGGTACAAATTCAGCACTATGTGTTTCTAAAACATATGGAAATAAGTATAGACGTCGAACAGGAAATGCGGCTTTCACAGAACACAGTAAACCCAAAGAACACGCAACGGACAAACATGAATGGCAATGAAGGCATATGACGTTACAAACACAAAAGTCGTTGACAATAGGGCTACCACCTTGGAATGTTCAGTGGCAAAAAAAGGACGCTGGGGGTGGGGGGGGGGGATTAAACCAGGTTCTAGGGTGCACCAAACCTTACACTTACCCTACTTCATCCCAGTAAAATGGGACAGTGTAAATAAAGCAATCCCCGTCATGAACTATTCTCATTATCAGCATTAACAATTAATAGGCAATATAAGTAAAACACGAAGATGCTCGTATAGATATAAATACAAAACACAATAGCCTAGAATGTCATGAAGCCCTACATTTGTCCATGTTACCCATACGAAGGCTAGATAAAATGTGCAATTTCACGAATCGTTTTATTTATAATGTAAAGACTTTTTCGATGTTTGTCGAACTCGTGACTTGCTCTTATTCACGAGTTAGTAGCATTTAAAGTATAGGGTATGCAGAGCTTGTAGATTCTGTAGAATAAATACAAATGCGTATTATACCATTTAAATTGGTTCATGAATGTACATGTATATATTTGTCAATATCGATGTTGCGTGATATTATGTTATTATGAAAATGGATTTATATACGTTTCAGGGTTTCCCAAAATCTCTTTTTTTAGATTATGTAAAACTGGTTTATATATAGTGGGTTACCATTATCCATATGTATATTCGAGAATAATATGTTTTTTAAACATGTTAAACGAATTGATAAAAACTAACGGGACTATGCTTGACACCCTGTTCATACACTTGCAACTGTTATTATTATTTTAACGTTCTTTTAACATGCCATTTGGCATACGTTTGATAAAGAAAGCATTGTGTTTGGTAACTAATTTAATCAAGGCTTCAAACATTTCTGTATACATTTAAAGAATAACGAATAAGGTTAACGAACACATCTAAAAATGAGATATAGGGTCCTCTAGAAACCACAGCGTCCGAGCGCAATGGCATCGTAGGTCCGCACTGTACTGCAAACAAGGACTTGAAAATACAATGAAAGAGACAAAAAACAACAGAAAGGGTGGTGAAGACAGGGTTACCGACTTGGAACGGTCAGTAGGCAATAAGGCCTACTGGTTAGCTTGAATCGATTTTGTATGCGCACATTCCTCGCTATTAGCCTGTCTTCAACGCCCAAATAGACAAGACAGTGTAAACAAAACTACATCCCATCAAATGGAATTCTCTAACAATAAAGTCCACATCCTGAGAAACTAACTAAAGAAACACATACAAAATAATAAACATCTCAGGATGTATCCAGAATCGTACTGAACAACCATAGTAGTTGCAGCTAAAGAGAAAACCAATCTAGGGTACGACCAGAAAACCCGAGGGACGAAAGCTCATGCACCCACCTCCCTTAGTTGGGGTTTCAGTAGGTACAATCATAGAGTCCCAAGAGGTAGTTCAGTCATCGCACAAGTGAAAAGTGAAGCGTAATGACTGACTGTAAAGGGGTATATCATTAAACATGCAGTGCGCTGTAAAACCAAAGGGTTATATCCTTTTCTGACGAACTTCGTGATTAAATTTGTAAAGCGGTTAGGAAACTTAGTTGATTGCTCGACAACATTTCTGGAAATTGTATTATGCATAATTTACTGCTTGGTAACAGAACACATACACACCATATACAAGCCACAATACAGTTTCGGATCCAGGATTTGAGTTTGGATGATGGAGTCGTGAAGTCTTGAGTGGCGGGCTAGGCCATTTCCCTCGAAAATATTTTGTTTTCTTCTTAGAATTTGGTGAATTCTGATGCATATTCAGTCCTCTGCCTTTGCAAACTATATTTAAATGGATCCAATAGAGTCAACTAAACACATAAATATAGTATTCGATTAAATCCTGAGTTTGCTATAAGACATGTCTACAAATGCCTTGCATGCGTGACCACGGTTGAAGATACGGTTAATATAAAAATCCATCAAGATTGTCATAAACATATCATGAAACAACTTAAATATCGCATGTTTCATTTCCTGAACTGTATAATTCCCAAAACAACTTTTAAATTTAATATAATAGCATGAAAATATCGAAACTAACCAAAGGGAAACGAGGCGATTAGCCTTTTTTGAAATGTTTTCTGACCTGGGAATAATTTTATGACAGCATATGGCGATTGATATCTCTATATAACTAACATCGAACTTCTTCATTGCATGATGGTTCAGTTATGCGATTCGTCAAGAAATTTTATGGGTCTTTAATTTACCTCTCTATATCTGTTATTTTGTTAAACATTCACACATATAACTTACATATTTAGTATTTTCTAAGTGTGTAATACATTGATCTTTGATCATCTTGTAATCCTTGATATCGAGTGACATCAAATATGTCAACCGGCAATGGCTACCAAGATAACCACCAGTGAAAGCCGAACACAACATGCACAAATGAACAAATTATGAAAATATTTATTTATATAACTATTTCTGTCTGAAATATATTCTGAAGCCGTATATTTATGGATATTACCTGTACAAATACTAAGGATAATGCGCTTTTATGAAGATAACCACACACGTATGAGAAACCTCTCCATTATTTGTATCTTTATCATAAGGAACAGGTTTGCTGAATGATTACATCGAGTCAGAACTATTCAATAGACGTACCGTAAATGTATAAAAGCATCAAAATAACATCGCCACCCCAACAAAAGTGGTACCGGAAGTGTATTATAGCACCCACTGAACGCCACCACGCCAGCACAAGAAAGGCAGTGTATTTTAGCATCCACAGAAGGTCGTACCGGAAGTGTATTATAGCATCCACAGAACGCCGCCAACCCAACACAAGCAAATTTTGAATCAGAACAAACAATAAAGGGTGAAGATCAAGGTACCGCATTGGCTCGGACAGTGACAATACAGGTCACTAGAGTACACTTCTCAAAACTGCTAACTACACCGCTCACGTTTTGGGTTATATATATCGATGGGTTGAATGTTTTTCAATAAAATAAAAATTTGTCTCATATAGTGCAGATTTGTGTTATTTGTTTATTTAATTACAAACAACTATGAAATAATGATATTAACAAAATTATTCATATTTTAAATCGGTGTAGTTGGCTGTTTTGAAAAGTGTATAAAACGTGAGCGGTGTAGTTAGCAGTTTTGAGAAGTGTATACACCGGTTTTAGGGTGTATCAAACCTCATTATTACCATAGTTTCAACCCAATGAAAAGGGACAGTGTCAAACAAGAAATACAAACCAAGCTGTATCGGCAGGCAACAACTTGAAAGCTATTGTTAGTAAAGCGACAAGCAGCAGACATACTTCGTCTGTGTTGGTGTAATTGTCGGTTCAGTTTTGTTGATGAATTGTTTCAAAATGTATACCTTTTAAATGTTAGTTGGCATCCATCAATTTAGTTTGCTTAGTCGTAAATACAAATGTGTTTTTTCCTTACAAGCCAGGCATCAGGGGAAGTAACTCGGTGGTTTCTTATGCGTATCGACATGCAAAAGCTGAAACGCATAACAGATAGTAAGACAACTCTAATTTACTAGCAAGCGAATGTTAAGTAAACGTATGTACAATAAGTTTACCGAAGTGGATATGATTCTGCAATTTAAATAGTTCTGCTCTCTCTCTCTCTCTCTCTCTCTCTCTCTCTCTCTCTCTCTCTCTCTGTCTGTTTGTCTCTATCTTTCCTGAGGTGTTCAGAATTTTGAATGTTTTCATTGAATAAAGTCAACATCTTGATCACTTTAATGACGTCATGACTTCTGGGAACCTTAATGTAAATGTAGTACAGATAAGCCTATGTATTTTAAGTGAGCATTGTCTTTGAGGCGAAAATCTCCAACATAACATGCGCAACGCAATCATTTTTCACCAGTTCGAAATATCAGGATGTTATATGTTGAACCCATCATACTCATACCAGGATATTATATGTTGAACACAAGATACTCATACCAGAATGGTATATGTTGAACCCATCATACTCATACCAGAATGGTATATGTTGAACCCATCATACTCATACCAGGATGTTATATGTTCAACAAAATGTGTATTATTTGCAGTATATTACACTTCCTCTAAAGTTATGGTATTAACATTCCTGTGAGAGTGAAGGAAGTGTGCACCGACAGGTTGCATCATACGAACTGCGAACTCTGGACCAGCGCGTGAAGAAGCAGACGACCGACATCAGCCAGACGACTAGAAAGAGAAGCAACAGCACGAGCTCCACGTACACTGCATCCGTCGAGTCTGAAAATGTAAAACATACATCAATACACTAATACGATCGAGATTATATATCGAAATGTGAAAACATTCGTTTTTAAGGACCGTTAATACTTATTTACAGCCTTGTTAAATAGCATCCGGATATTACTCAGTACTAGAAGCATGACTCATGAATCATTGTACATTAAACATCAGTGTGCAGTGCTCTTAATAACGAACACAACAATCTGATCGTACTCGTATCTATAATATACACAATATATGCAAATTGTTCAGTTATAAACATTATTGACATCGTCCTTTCTTTATCATTTATAAAACCTTAAATTGTTTATCAAGTAGAAAAACATATTGTGACATGAAACGGTCCATCTTTAAGTTAAATAACATACTTTTCAGTTGCAATAAGTTATCAGCGCGTTTTTATAAGACAAGAAATCATGCTTAAAGCAACTATAGCTGTATATAAGGCTAGTGTTCGTGTACATAGGAGATGGGAGAGGTTTAACGCTTGGTTACAACCAATTTCAAGTTACTGAAGCATGGCTGGTAACCCTGTATATACAGCGAACCCTTTAATGTATTTACCTTGATTGACAAAGCAAAACAAAAAATTTACTCATATTCGCTGACAAATATTGTCGTTCATGCGAATTTCAAAACCATGATTTTCATATTGACACTCACTACGCTTTAACACTGGTCTAATCTAGTTAGTTGATTTTCTTTGTATGATTCAATGCAATTTCTAAGTGGATACGTACATCAAAGACCTTCGATAACATGCTCAAGAAAATATAAATAAAACAATTGTATACATTCAGAAATAACACAAGTCTATTATCAAGCGAATTTAAAGTTAAAACAAAGAGTACGTTATCAGTTTGCTCTGTGGTCTAATGGTAATGTACACTGTTTGTCAATTTCGAGTTCGAATCTCGTGTTGAGTGAACTATTGTTTTAAGGATTAGGACAGTGATATGTTTTGATATCGATGTTGCTACGACGAATGACAGATTAAAAGCTGTGAGATTCTCCCCTTATAAACGGGTTTACGGCCATGTTTCGCAAACTTGTATTTGGTACTAAACTAAGCGTAAAATCCCTGCAATTATTTTAGTTACGTGCCCACTAGCATTACATACAGTTACAGTATCTTTAACATTGTCAGTGAAGTATTTTAAATTCTTTTTAAGTTTGTATCCAAATGTTGTTTGTGTTATTTTAGTCGTATGTGGGCGTTTTCTCAAATTGAAGCTCCAACACCGTCTTGAGTTTAATATTTTATGGGAAAGTGCTGGCCTATATAATATGTCTTCAATAAAGACTAATTAGCTAATATTGTTTTAGGTCATGGCATGGCATGGCATATCTTAATGGGTAATTTATCTTTCATTAAATATGCATGATTATAATCTAAGAGAGTGTTTAAGTGCTGATGTCGATTATAGGGATCAAATACACACGTCTGTAGGCCTGTCCAAGTTTGTTTTCTCAAACGAGCGGATGCAAATGAGTGAAAATGTACGGCTACCATCGACAGAAATAATTCATTATAATCGAACCTAACAGTTAGTTTCGATTCATAACATTTTAGATCTGTTTGTGCATGATTTAATCGAACTTCGCTGCTTTTTTGAATGTTTTCATTGAATAAAGTCAACATCTTGATCACTTTAATGACGTCATGACTAAATATGTCACAGTTAGTCACTGTAAGTTCATATCCCGTTTGGTTTCCGTCAAGAATAGGTCCACTGCATGTGGTAATGTTCTTGGTCTATTCTGTATCATTTTTATCTCGATGTAAATGTATGTAGGGCTTGTCCTGTTCAATTCTGGAGCTATATAACATGTTTGTGTTGGTTCACCGTAAAACCTGATTTAATTCAGTTAATTTTGTGTCAATGGTTAGCAATTTAGTGACTATGAATTATCTTCCACTGAGAAATAATCCTGACAGTTCATCCATAAATATGTACTAATAAGGATAATCTGTTCTGAACCTATGTTTACCTATGATGAAAATCCTATACACATGTCCTTACTTAATCAGTTTTAGTTCTGTCGAAAATCCGTTCTTTATTAAAGATTGAATACTTGACCTGTTTTCATTAGGTGTATACTATATTTCTGATAGAGACCTGGGTTCAACTGTTTAAATCTACAAAATGATAATGGACATATAACATTACGTCTTGCATGATAAGCAGTGGGTGCTATATTACCAATTACATTTATGTTATGTTAAACATGCATGACGACCTGCATGCCAAATAAATAATTAAAATGGAAACCATTTTGAAGCAATGAACACAAAAAGGAGAAAACAGTAGCAGACTCGATTTATTGAACGGTTCATGAGAGGTATTATAGGGACCTACACATTTCACGCTCCCTAGTACCAGCTTAAGCGGTATTCTACCCTCAAAACAAATAGATGCGATATTGATGATCCCAAAGTACAATACCTAATAACTCTACTGATTTGATGTCGGGGCAACATTTTACACATCCTTTATTTTTTAATTTGTATAAACGGTTACATATAACCTTCAAGCAATGTTTTATTTTACATTGCTTGAACATTATATGTAACCGTGTATACAAATCAAAACTAACAAATCTATAACTATAAATATTCCTTTCCATAAACCATTATTTCATGCATAGGCAAACGAAAAACAGCTATTGTGAAATAATGATTTATGGAAAGGCATATGTATGGTTAGAAAGAATAATAGTTATTACAACATACAAACAAACAAACATTGTCATACTCTTGAATAATTGCATTAAGATCTGTTTTATTATGAGAAATAGTAAGCTGTTAATAAGATGGCGTGCACTATACATGCAAGTGGTAGAGCTATTATAAATAAAAACCCTCTCTGCCATGGATGATAATTTGTTATAAGGTACTCATGATTGTTTAAAAGATGAACGTTTCTAAAAAACATGGGAAAAGATGTGAAAAAGTGATTGAAATAAAATTGAATGTGGAAGTCAAGTGAGTTTAAACGAGTGGAGACAAAGTAGTTGTTTATGAAATTATTTTAGCTGTACTCTGGTTGAGAGCAATAACTGACTTCACCTCTGACATGTCTGAGCGGAAAACAAATAGTGGAGACGTATACATCTATATATTACTTAAACTGACTCATTACAAATAGCAATGTTAAAATAGGATTGTATTCGAGTTGAGGACTTTAATATTCGTAATCGTTGTATAAATAAAACGCTACTCCATCAGGGCTACCGTTACCATAAACTTAGAAAAATTATTATCGTTACCCTGATCTTCTTTCCAAATATAAAAGTAATTTAAGAACTTCTCTGTGACAATGACTATCACAACTTGACTTCTATGGTGAGTTACAAACTTCGTAAGATCCTTGATCATGATCACCTTCATGCCATAATGCTGCCTTGTTGGTTCGAGAATAGTTCATGGCGGGGATTTCTTTATTTACACTGTCCCGTATCATTGCGATGACAGTAGGGTCAGTGTGAGGTTTGGTGCATCCTAGAACCTTGTTTAAACCCCAAGCGGCCTTTTTTGCCGCTGACCGTTCCAAGGTGGTAGCCCTATTGTCAACCTTTTTAGTGTTTGTGACATCATATGCCTTTATTTTTTATTACTAATATTTATTTTATATATGATATACCGATTAGATTAACATTATGATTTATATGTATGTCATTTACCAGTGTTTACGGTATTTAGGTATTTCCATCCACCATTGTTGTTTTCTGGCTTTACATGTTTATACACGATGGTTCACCGATGCTTGAACAAATCATTGACTGTCTGCGGTTGAATACTTTACGTACGAAAATAAAATCAAACACATCTGTTAAGGTTTACATAGAAACGAATACCTTTTCCACGAAAATATTACATTTAGCGTACTTCTAAAAGTGTTGATATATCGAAACAGTGTTATCATTTAACGGTTAAACTATGACACAGAACATAATCGCATTTTACGTTGTGCGTCAATAACCCATTTAAAAATTGTCTACTACGAGAAACGTTTTGTTATCTGTTGCTTTATGATAACAATCAATAGTTTCCTTTAAGATCTAGAGTTCCATGTATTGCTAAATATATTGTTTTATTTATATAAGATATTAAAAGACCATTATTATTCTCAAATGAGTAATTCATTATTTTAACTGTAACGAGCCGTTTGGTGAGTTATAATTATAATAAAAATTGATAACGCGATTCATAAATATTATGTGGATTATAAATGCGTTAAGATTCTTTTTATTGCATGAAGTAACATTCAAATGTATTACAAATGGACATAAAACTGAATGACGTCAGACGAACTGTAGTGCCAAACTGTTTGAACATCATGTTATTTAGCACTGGAACGTCTAATGACGTCATAACATCATATCTGACGTCATAACATGATATCTGACGTCAAAACATCATATCTGACGTCATTACATAATATCTGACGTCATGACATCATATCCTACCAAACGCTGGATATCAGGCATCTGACGACGATTTCTTAAAAAATCTAAAAAATAATTTTACAAATATTAATTATATGTTATCAGTTGTTGCTAAATAATAACTTACCTTTATGGTTTAATTATGAAAATATGAAAAAGTGTCTAATATAGTTTCAGTTCAATGGCCCAGTGTTGCAGATTTGAAACATGTTTGTCCAACCAATAACAATCGTTTCAGGATGTATTAATCGTGTGTACGTAAATTAGAATCTGAAATGGGTGTTCGACACGATTAACAGCGAAGTCTTGTGATAACATGGACAATTATGACACTTCCATAGTCTAGCATTTTACAACCTACACGCATGTAGCTGATTGAACATAAAGGTCGAAGATGTTATATTTGTAATACGAAATTGCCTGTCTGTTTATAATCAACAATGTCTATCATGTTTTCAAACTCCCCAATTATTTTGTATTTATTTGCACAAATGATATAGCAATCGCTCAGTTATATTTCTTTATTAGCGTCTTGTAAATCATCTCTGTCATTGATTT
>JAWPHD010009404.1:0-104253 GCA_037043455.1 Cyrtodaria siliqua | reverse complement strand
ACTAGCATTTGAAGTCATCTAACGTATGTTGTCTAAAGGCTTCTGTGGTAACTTAATTTCTTCATTTTAATTTAATGATAACGATAGGTAATTGTCATGCTTGTCTGTTTCAGTATTAGATGATGACGATGTAGAGATTCTTGATTTGATAGCTCGCACTGGGGGAGACCTCCGGAAGCCCCGCCCACTTACCGGGTCGAATGTCAAGGAACCTTCCTCGGAGGACTACTCAATCATGGGTTTGTTTTTAAAATATCCAAACAACTATTGGTATAAATATGAACATAAAATTATGTCTACCAAGGCTCGGGAAATTTCCGGTTTCACCGGTTCTAAACCGAAATGGTAGACCCCAGACCAAGTGAAATTATCAAAAACCGGAAATAAATCGGTCCGAAATGTAGGATGCCCAACCGAACCTGAAATAAACCTATCTTTTACATTGTATAACTGCATAAAATGCGCCTGTATACATTGGTTAGCAAGCGCATCTGCAAAACTGTAGGTCTATGCCGAAACACGCTGAGCTGTTCATTTCCTGTGTAACTTGACACCTCTGTTGATCATCGAATTGCTCTGAACCAGAGCTAGGTAATCATCTGACCATAACATGTGACGTGTTGAATTGGCGAATAATTAGACAGACCGATCTGCCCCTTATTATATTAACGCTTTTCAACCAATCAAAATGCTACATTAGTTTTCCAAACATCGACCAACTGCAACGTAAATGTTTTGTGTCAGCTTACGAAATGTTAAATTTTGGTCTTCCACAAATAGTTTAAAATTGTTGTATTAAAATATTTAAAAACAAAAGTAGTTACCTGCCAAATGCGTCGTGTTGGAATAAATTCTTTATTCTACTGTATTCTATTAGCTTTTCAAAAAGGATATACGCGAAATAGACCGAACTCGTTGCTGTTTACAAAACTATATCATCTTTGTGTTGATGTCTCCAGGTTGTATGTTGTGCGTATGATGGAGAAGTGGGGTGGGTGAAGGAGTGTGTGCATAAGGGAGGTCTGGTCCAGGTGGCTAGGGAATAGATGGGGGTGTAAATCTACAAGATCGGGAATTTCGGACCAATTGGCATTTTGAAATTTCCCTAGCCCTGCCCTGATATCTACGTTATTATATGTTAACATTATTATGTATGTCAATTATGTCTACCTTAATATATATACATGATCTCTACATCCATGCATTATTATGTCAGTATCTCTACATAATTATGTCAATTATTAATATAAATTATCAACATTATTATCTGTCAGTTATTAATTATCTATGTTTTTACCTACATTATTCCTACATTGTTATATACATGAATGAAATCTGGTTCAAACATATTTGATTTGAAATGAGACGACTAACTTCAAAGAAAAAATAAAAACTTTAGATAATTAAAAATAGTATACCAACACTTCAGTTTACTTTATAATCTTTTCTTTATAATCCTTTATCAATTAGTTTTTATTAACAAGAAACTGAAAATATATAGGCTGCTGAAACATTGTTGTTGTATTACAGGTCTGAAGAATTTAGAACCTCTGTCGTTAGATGGTCCTCAAATTGAGGTTAGTAGTGTTCATTCACGATAGAGGAACGGTACAGATCTATAAATTGCTTTAAAATTTTCTGTCCAGTAGGACTTATTCAGCAAATGTCGTAATTTGCATAGTACAATTAATATAAAGACATCTCGGTTAAAGTCTATCAAACTGTATGGGTTAATGAATAACTGGGCTTACATGACCGTAATAGTAATTAAAGAAAATAATTCCACAAAATTGTATGAGTAGGGAGGTGTCGGGTACTTAGATTTAAAGTCCCTCCAACTAATTAGGTCATTTCTGAGTGTTGACGATATGACTAGATGTTATTGATTGCCTATCTTCACTTCAGAATTCACCGAAGAAGAAGGTGCCAGCAGAGATAGATGAAGTAATGGCAGCATACAAGAGGAGGTATCCCAACATTCCAGACGTGATGGTGTCGGACATGGACGACCCTTCTTGTCAGAGGGACCAAAACCTGGAGTTCGCAGACGAAGCAGACGCTTATCACAAGTTCAAAAGTCATGGCTACTTCACAGCTAATCCCGCGTCAGGTAGATGTTAATGGTTTGCGAAAAAGTCATATTAAAAGCAAAGATTTAATTTAATGTAAGATTTCGAAATACATAAAATCAATTTTTGTCTATTTAATACAACTTGTTAACCAGATTGCTAAGGAAATCCAGGCTTATGGTTTGGTGGTTTCCATCTGTCTGTCCGAGCACATGTTAATTACCTGAGGTGGTAAGAGGTGTGACCTAACACAAAGGAATACAATACAATTTATTACGTAACCACTTAAGCCTATCGTTATAGAGGAGGTCATTTCTTTGATGATAAATAAAGGAAAAAACACTTAAGGTACCATCCATGGGGACGTCTGTCTGCCTTTCCAGGCATTTTGAAGTTTTGATCAAATATTTTATTTTTTCCTCCTTTCTCAAAACAAATTGTCCGAAAGCTTTAAAACTTGGCACACATGTTCATTATCATTACACAATGATATATGACAAGAACCATAGCTATGTCTTGTATTTTACCTTAATTATCTCCCTTTTTTACTTACATTTTCGTTATATTTAAATAACATTTGACCAAAACTTTTAAACTTGGCATACATATTCATCATCATTCCAGCCCCGTGTGGTTCCGGGGGCCCCGTTTGGTTATGGGGAAAAGAATAGGGCCACTGCAGATCCCGTTGAGATAATTATCGAAATATTTCAAAAGTATTTCCTACCTTACCAGTCCTTCGGATGAGACTTTAAAACCGAGGTCTGCTCGCTAAAATGCTTAGTGCAATACAGCAAGGATAAATAAACGCTTATATGCACGGGGAATTCAGAGGGGTAGAACCCCTCCCAAATTCATGTTCATTTTATCACTTTTTGTTCATGCTCATTAAAGGTCTTCATCATGACCCTGCATTGTTTCAGGTGCCATCTCGCTCATATCACTGGAGCAGTGGCAGAAAAACTATAACGTGGCTCCAGCGTAAATGGAGTTTCTAAAGTAGATTTTGCAGCAACTCTGCAGTTCATCCCGATGTACACGGAGGATGAGCCTGGCATTTTCATTCCTGTTAGGCGCCATATAACCTTTCTTGTGTTGGTACGCCTTAAAACCACAAAACCCCAATTCAATTCATCATCATTCCACAACCATATGTGACAAGCATCATAAAATCATGTCAAGCCTTATACACAACACTCTTAGAATTATCAAATCAAATCGAATTATCAAATCTCCCCTCTGTAGATAATGTAAACGAGACTTCGAACAGCTATGTGCATACAGAGAGGGACTCGTATCCCCCACCGCCATCTCGCGTCCAGCTGGAGAGGACACAGGGACCTGACCCCGACGAGGACCTTGATAACCGCCCTGGACACAGACGATCGCATAGTGTTCCAGCAGACAGATTAGAGGTACTGATGCAGGGTGTTTGTTCTCCCACATGTTCTCAAAATGCATATTCCTGACTTTCGAGACAAGTTACAGAAACAGGCGCTGAAAGAGAAATGGTGGTATTCCCGTTTAAAACGGGTACGGGATCATTTGTTACAAATTTTTATTTTGAAGTTTTTGTTTACCTCATGATTTTATAAATTGTCCAACAACCCTATCTGTATACAGGTGGCATCTTATATTAATACTGGAGGTTTCTTAATTTAATACAGGTGGTATCTTAATACATTTGGTATCTTAATATGGAAATACAGATCACAGATGGCATCTGTATACAGGTGGTATCTTATACATGTAGTTGCTTATTACATATGGCATCCTTATACGGGTGGAATCTTTATGCATATGATATCTTTATACATATGGTATCTTAAAGAAACTAACCCGCAAAATAATGGTAAAATCACTCGACAAAACCGTGTATCAAAACTATCCAGGTATTCATGTCATATAATAATGTGCTGATTAGAAGTAAAAGTTTATTCACGGGTTCTAAAATACACGATTAAATATGCATAAAATGAATTATGAGTTGGTAATACTTAATTCAACGCTCCAATTTCGGGGTATGGCCTGGCTGGTTAAAACCGTTTATATTGTGTCTATAGAGTTTGGATTCTCAAAATATTTATTAAAGTTATATATATACCTCATCGTCGGTGGTGTAGAAACTGTACATATGATGTAAAAATAGGCTGCTGTTGGGGAATAGCTACTTTAATGCATCTGATATCTTTGGTATCTTTATAAGGCCTAAAAAAAAAAATTGTGTGGTTCGGGTCACCCGACCCTACCTACGAATACCCGCCGACCCTGACGTTTTTTTGGTCCATTTCGGGAAAAAAAATAAAACAATAAAAAAAATAAAAATAAAAATAAAAAAAAAATTAAAAAATTAAAAAAAATAACAATATAAAGTCACAGTAATTATAGTACATAATTCAGTGCATCTTCTTTGCGTTCATAAAAAAAAAAAAAAAAAAAATCCGACCTTCCCTACCTACCAATTTTGAACATGTTACCCGAACCACACAATTTTTAGGCCTAACATAATATATAAGATAATAAGATAATCGGTATCTTAATACAGGTGGCATCTTATTACAGGTGATATATTTTTACATGTAACACTGAAGCGGGCTATGCTTGACCGTATATCATAAACCGTATGATTTTTTTTTTATATTTTAAAATGATGTTTGTGTATTATCCCTGTTTGCGTCGTTCGAGTTTAGGTTAACTTAATATATTACACATGTTTGCTATAATCTTCTTTCAGTATAACTATGATAGTACCATGGACAAACCTAGAGCAGAGAAATATTCAGAGTCAGAAGACAGAGAATCAGAGTACCAGGTCCAAGAACGGAACCAGCAGAGAGAATCAGGGGACATGACGTCTGCCAAACAGCGACCACTAAAGTCAGAAACGCCGCAGGCGAGATTATTCCTGTTCCAACTGCTGGACTTAGTCGACAGATACTGGAATGGGTCAAAATCTCTCCACAAAAATAACAAATTCAAAGGTAAAACAAGTCAAATTGTGTAATATGCAAATGCAATTTACCTTGAAATTTTCAAATAATTATTTACAATGTTTTGAAAACATGCAAGTTTTGAAGAAAACCTAACCGAACACCACATGTTTTAAAGAAATCATGATTGCCATGTATCCCTTTAATATTGGAAGAACTTCAGAGTATAATCTTAATTTACAATATAACCTTGCTGTTTATGTGACATTTTGGTAGGTCTAGCGTATGGGGCGATGGAGGACTACTTCCGTAAAAACGAGGATGAATCCAAAGAGCTAGAGATCAGGCAGTTGAGAGATGAACTACTTCACGTCAGGAAAGATAACGCCCGTATACGGCGCCAGGAGGACCTGACAAAATCAAGCCTAGAGGACAACGCGGCCACAGAGACACATCTGAAGGCTTCGTTACAAAAGGCATTTACTGATGTGGTAAGTATTTGTGTTATCAGAAAATTATTCCTGGAGGTGTGAATATCTATAATTTATAACTTTATTGTCTGGGCATGTTTTGCGACAAACTTCTGAGATGTTGAGGTATTCAGTAGGTGAATACAAGTGTATTACTCTGACTTTATCTTGTCTTTATGGTAATCATTGGGACAAGCTCCAAGCAGAGCTGTACGCAGAAGTGTCCCAACATAACTTCAGAGCTGTTGACAATGGTGACAAATTGTAACAAGGGTGTGACTATTGATTTTTCATTTATTCTAACAAAAACAGGCATTTTTTTGAAAAATCAGGGACCAGCCTTGTTAATTATATAAAGAATCAAAATGTTTGACTTCATTTAAATAAAACATACACTAAAAATAAAGCTTTCAACATAGTAAAAAAATATACAGGACTTAACAGGACTTAAAAATAAAGCTTTCAACATAGTAAAAAAATATACAGGACTTAACGGGAATGTAGTGACTGTCACAAAGTCAAACACTTCTGATTTGTGTGTAGCGTAAATTATACCATAGTTTGGTGACCTTTCTCTGCATTAACTGCACGAGACGAAACTGTCATTTTTTCCTATAAAACAGTAAATTTTCATATTTATAAATTCTTCAAATATGGTCACTTAGAACTGTGATGTCATAGCTATCAAAATGGCAGCTTCCACATCTGTTTCAACAGAACCTTCAAATGATCATATCTTCTTTGTTTATCATCCGATTTTGATAATTCTTTCACTCTGATTAAAGTTTTTCAGAACTCTCAATAATGAAAATGGTTTGGCTGTGTCACTACATTCGCTTTAATTCAGTTGGACATCAAAGGTTATAAACACAGAGACTATCACTTATTGATCATTGATTGGTCAAATTATTGCCAATGTATCATGGTAATATCATGTTAATAGTAATTCTGTATTAATTTTAAAATTTTTTTTTTTTTTTTTTTTTAAATAAACAAGGCGGTTTTGCTGTTTTTGTTTAACAGATGGCATTGAAGTGAATACAGATGAGTGTGGCGCTTTATCAAATGTGCTGTTGGTTTTGTACCAATGTGATGAGGTTCTGCCTTTGCAGAGTGAATCACATAGTGACACGTTAGAGCACATGGCTAAGGAGGTGTCTGTGGAGGAAACTTACTAATTCTGTTACATATTTGAGAGATCCAGGTTGCAAAGGCAGCCATCGTGACCCAGCTATGTACCAGCCTGGGTTTGAGAGATCCAGGTTGTAAAGGCAGCCACTGTGACCCAGCTATGTTTGAGAGATCCAGGTTGTAAAGGCAGCCGCCGTGACCCAGCTATGTAGCAGCCTGGCTTTGAACAGATAATGAAATAATAAGGGCTATTCCATTAGAATATACCCGGGACCCCAAGAAGGGAATTTATTAAACATCTGGGTGAACCATATTTTCCGAAATTTGGTTCCTTAAACTCTTTTTTTTTCATCTATGGCTGGGTGTTCAATTTCTAAAGTGCCATGTATGTTTTAATGAAATAGCCCTATGTTGTTAGTGTGCTAAATGTTAAAAAGAATGATGAGCCTTTCACATTTATCATACTGTTTACTCTAGGAGTTGCTGAGAGACAAGGCCCAGTCATATGCCCAGGAGAACAAACGTCTACAACAGAAGGTGCAGCAAATAGAGGTGTACGGTTCCCAGTCTCAGACAACCACAATCAATCAAACTCAGTTAGGTAAGGTCATGGTATTCAAAGTCAGTTAGGGCTGTTCGATCAAAAAAACATGAGAGTTTAGGAAGGCACTCCTGTTATTTTCCTGTGGGTGGTGGGGGTCTTCACTATTTCTATTCCGTAAGTGATGGTGGTAATAAAAATAAGATTCTATGGGTGGTTGTTTGAAAAATATCTCGTTATATCCTCTATGGGGTTATCTTTTTACTAACAAACGCTTTTTTGAGATATGTCAATATTGATGTCAAATTTATCGCATTTATAGCAAATAATGCATTTAATATCACTTGCCATTCCCTGAGTGTTCAATTGTTGAACAAGAACTACAAATACAGCAACTCTAGGGCCTCTATTATTTAAAAGTACATGTATAGTTAATATTCTACACCGATCCTTTTGAGTTTCAATTCTGTGGGTGGTTGAAATCGTGAATTCCAATTATATGGGTGGTGGAGGGTAATCAAAATTAAAATTGTATGGGTTGTTGGTTGGGAAAAAAAGTGCCTTCCTATACCCTAAACATTTTTTGCTGGAATAGCATTCAGGTATATAATGCATTATACATATATGCTGTAACGAAAAATAATGTTACATTTAACTGTGTTAATACTCCTACGCAGGGTTATAACTGATGCATTATGTTTATGCTGTGACAGCAATAATTAGGGCTGGCCACTTTTCAGTAGAAACACCTATTGTTTTCCTTCTGTTTATTCTTATTCTTCTTCTTCCCGTCAATTCTTAGTAATAACGGTGGCAAAAACTTTACATATATGTTCATCTATGTCTGGAATAGTGTCCCGAACATTTTTACATCATGACATCCAAGATGGCCGCCAGCATTGAGGATCATATGTTGTACATCATGATCTTCCTCTTCAAACATCCACCATCTACTATTTGTAGTTATGTTTGTCACAGTATGTTTAAATTTTACTCTATGGTATGTCTTAGTTTGGAATAGAGCACTGCACATTTTGATGTCGTCGTCTAAGATGGTCACCAGTGGCGTTTATGTGAAAATCTTGTTCTAGCTTTATCTCATGCATTTATTAACAGATTTGACCAAAACTTTCAGAAATTGTAGAGTTTAGGATGTAGTTGTGCAGGAATATAAAATGACCTCATGACAACATCAAATATGAAGTGACGTCAAAAGTTGCAAGTCATCAAATATAATTTTTCTCTGATTGTACTTTTTCCACAATTCTACTGGTAATACAATAGGAGTCATTGTCTTTGTCAGCACTGACTGTTGTGACGTCTTTGACGTCACCCAGTTTGGAAAGCCCATGTTTGATAAGGTTATGATCAAAATCTAGTTATATTATTGCTTTTGTGTTACAGAGGACATACAGAGGCAAAATGATCTGTTACAAAGGGAGATAGAAAAGCAACAAATACAGGTTAAACAGTTCAAGCAGATGCAAGAGTTATCTACCATGTTACAGGAGAGTCACAAGTGAGTATATGATACCCTCTACCCAAGATAATAATTAGAAATAGTTTTCCCTTGGTATTATTTTCGAAATGATTGCTGCTTGAACTAAATGTAGGCACCTAGGAAGTCACTGAGTCATAGTTATTAGATTTGTTTTTGGGTATATGCACAAGTTCTTCCATGTATTGATATTGCGAGAAATTAGGAATGCAATATTTATTTACGGAAGAACGAGTGCATATATCCCAATACAAATATAATAACCTTTTTATTGCATACACATTTTAAATAATAAAAAAATACTAATAATTGAAGAAAAAAAACATGGGTGTAAACATTTAAATTCATCAGAAACATTTATTTGAAACAAACATGTGTTCGTAACTTTGTGGGAATTTTCCAAAATGAAATCAATAATTATAATACAGCGTGACATACTTCCTTTGACATAATATTATATATGAAGTGAACATGAACCTGTACATTGCACCAATTCCTGACAAGAATGCAAAAGTAGCTCCAAGTACATTACACAGCCAATATCACTTTATAACATGTCGGATATGGGCGAATATTGACGTTACCAGTTACATTGAAAGTAAATGCAGTTTGTAAATATGTCAATCTCATTAAAATCAGACCCTTTATCACGCTACAATACTCTACGCTGCTAAGGATCTGACGACTTTGCATAGCAGGTCACGTCAGATTGACCTTACAATTAGCCAATCAGATTTCAGGCTTCAAAATCAATCGTATAGACTTCTTCACCGGCATGTCGTGTTGCAGTCAAATGCTATGGGGCATTCTACACGCGGTATTGAAAAAGACAATGTCCGTCTTTTAGCTTATAAAACACACACAAATTGCGTTGACAAATATAACACATCAACCATTATTGAATATTTGCTGAATGAAACCAAGGTTGTTTGACGGAATTCAATAGCGGTACAAGAAATATTTTTAGAAATCTACCGCTTTGTAGGGATGAACTCATAACCCATAGTAAACTTATACTCGCGGATAATACTTGTCTACCATGCTACCTACTGCTCTACCGGGCCAACTGTACTGATACATACTATAACTATAGAAAACCTAATGTTGTAATTTAATGTTCTCGGTAGAATAATGTTCCGACTGTTTTCCAAAAAAAATGACGTTTTTCTTTGTATCTTGCTGTAAACCATGCCATTTAGTGCATTTCTTTGAATTTATCGTACAATCCACAGCATTAACACATGGCGACTTTATCTTGTTCGGATATATGTGTTTTATATGGATTTTCGTTTGTTTAGTTCACTCGAACATCATCTAAATTGCATACGAAATGCGCGATTTCATTGGTTAAATTTAGTTGATAGTCTCATGAATATTGGTTAGATGAACGGTCGATCTGACATGACCATGCAAGGCAAGGTTGTCAGATCCTATAGCGGAGAGTATCAAAGCGTAAATAGGATTTGATTTTAATGAGATTGTAAATATGTATGCAGAAAGATGGAGTTATGTGGCCTGTTCCTTTTATGGCATCCCTAAATCATTTCAGGTCCCTCGTCCAAACAAACGACCACTTGCTGAAGGAGCTGAACGAATCCAGGCAACGGCATCAACATGAGGTGGAGCAGCTGAACTGGAGTTATAACCAACTGAAGAAAAGCATGATCGGAAATAGCAGTCACATGATAAAGGGAGATAATAACGCATCTGCTATGTTATACGATAGTGACAATTAGGTTTATCAAATGGGAAAAGCGTGCTTTTCAAATCAAAAATATAAATGGTTTTGTGTAATACTATGAAATAAATCAAACCATATCAGAAACCAGTAATTGAATTGAATCGTTGAATAGCTAAGCAGCAAAATACTAAAGGTTGTTTTTTTCGAGCCGCCCTAAGAGACGGGAAGGATACATAGGAATCCTGAAACCATGGACTACTCTTACTTTCAAATAGATACATATCGTTCTTCAGCCTGTTTGGAGTATAGATTCTGATACACGGGACTGCCCGGCTGACGACTGACGCGGCTAAGTTACAAAGTGTCTTTTTCATGGATACACTGTCTCTTAATAGAGGAGATGCAATAATTCTCCTGCCATCTTTCCGATACAAGGGACTGCCGCCCTGACGATTGACGCGGCTAAGTTGCAAAGTGTCTTTTTCATGGATACACTGTCTCTTAATAGAGGAGATGCAATAATTCTCCTGCCATCTTTCTGATACACGGGACGGCCCGACTGACGCGGCTAAGTTACGAAGTGTCTTTTTCATGGATACACTGTCTCTTAACAGAGGAGATGCAATAATTCTCCTGCCATCTTTCCGATACAACGGACTGCCGCCCTGACGATTGACGCGGCTAAGTTACAAAGTGTCTTTTTCATGGATACACTGTCTCTTAATAGAGGAGATGCAATAATTCTCCTGCCATCTTTCCGATACAACGGACTGCCGCCCTGACGATTGACGCGGCTAAGTTGCAAAGTGTCTTTTTCATGGATACACTGTCTCTTAACAGAGGAGATGCAATAATTCTCCTGCCATCTTTCCGATACAACGGACTGCCGCCCTGACGATTGACGCGGCTAAGTTGCAAAGTGTCTTTTTCATGGATACACTGTCTCTTAATAGAGGAGATACAATAATTCTCCTGCTGTCTTTCTGATAAATGGGACTGCCCGGCTGACAACTGACGCGGCTAAGTTACAAAGTGTCTTTTTCATGGATACATTGTCTCTTAATAGAGGAGATGCAATAATTCTCCTGCCATCTTTCTGATACAGGGGACGGCCCGACTGACGCGGCTAAGTTACAAAGTGTCTTTTTCATGGATACACTGTCTCTTAACAGAGGAGATGCAATAATTCTCCTGCCATCTTTCCGATACAACGGACTGCCGCCCTGACGATTGACGCGGCTAAGTTGCAAAGTGTCTTTTTCATGGATACACTGTCTCTTAATAGAGGAGATGCAATAATTCTCCTGCCATCTTTCCGATACACGGGACTGACGACTGATGCGGCTAAGTTCCAACGTGTCTTTTTCATTGATACACTGTCTCTTAACAGAGGAGATGCAATAATGCTGTTGTCATCTTTCATAGACCTGTAGCATAAACCCGATACACTCTTGGGAGAACAGGTTACATGTGCAGTTTGTCCTGAAGTGAAAATAATGTAAAATGCCTAAGAAAGTTACCCGAATTGACTACTGCATATTTTAAGAGATTTTTACATGATACATCAACTACTATCATTTGAATATCTGTGTTCAGAAATATGGAATACTAGTATGTGAAATGAGCATCATGTGGAGTTGAATGATATTTTCACAACATTAACATTAATAATTTTCATGTGAAGTGCATGTACATTTGTGTATGGTTTTAATATATATAAAAGACAGTGTGCAATCTCACATATATTTATTTTAATAATTTTCACACACATGTTTACACCATCATTTTAAAAACAACATGCTTGCCATTTTATATTCATATTTAAACTATTATATTTTGTAACGTTAATGTTACATTACTTTGTATATATACAGTTGATATACAGTTGATATGTAATAAGAAATAGCACATCGTTAACAGTGAATAATAGTGTAATGTACTGTATACTTGTTTTGAAATTTAATTATAAAAAGGGTCGAGTGAAATTCCTTTTTTTACAATTGAATGACCAAAAGTGATACATTGCATGATAAATCCACATAAAATCACTGTCAATGATGTTCTGTTTCTATCTTTATACCCATACCACGAAAATGAAATATTCGTCACTTCTGTTATTGCGTTATTTCATTGTACAAAGTCAAACACTGTTAGGTAAGGTCACAGTCGATTTCAGTAATATATTGCAGATTATACGAAGATTATTTCAAACTCGGCTAATAGTACAGGTTTATTGTAATATGGAAATGTGTTACTTTAAGAATTCATTACTGGTTGATTTTACTATTTATTTCATTCGTACGGATGGTTGGAGGTATACAGTATTGGTCTGCGTCTACCACAAAAACATTTACCGTCATATATAGCCTAACATGTGCTTGAAATGTCATAAAACACCGTTCAAACAAACAAACAAATATATTAGTCGAAACACGCGAAAACGTCCCTTCGGACGTTCAGACGACAACGTCATAAAGTAACAATTTATGACGTCGGCCGGTAATTAGTTACTTACTAATCAAATTTCTCGTCAATTCCGTGTTTTACCTAGTTATTATATCATAGGGAATATGTTTTCTTAATATAAATAGTTGATGCTATAGAAAATGGTAATTGTTTATATTTTTTTGTGTTATTTAATCAACGACGTCGTCCAAGACGCTGACGTCAACGTCAAAATTAATGGCGAGTACAAATCTTTAATTTTCAAATTGAGATAAAATCATTTTTAATTAAGATATCAAAACGAAATGAAGAGAATTTTAAAGAGAAAATCACCGAGATTCATAAACATCAAAAAACATAAAATGTCACAATTTTGTCTGAAGGGTCATTTTCGCGTGTTTCGGCTCATACATCTTCCAGTTTAATTGTATTAAAGGCCTTAAATTCATTGTTTCGATTCCGTTTCATTCAACATTGGTTTGAATATGTCAAAGAATAAGAATAAATAAAAAATTATCCTTAATTTTTGAAATATATCACAATTACGGTCAGACTTTTTAATAGTCGTTGTTCAAGTGTTCACAAGATCTTTAGTTTGTATGCATAATTATAATAGTAAATTGTTACGATTTCAATCATGTTTTATATTGCAAATAAAAATGTTTTAACAATATTACTATTTACTGGTAATTTGAAACCTTGAACATCTTCAGACAAAGATATTGCTGACAACTTCTGGAATCCGACAAGCATACCAGTCCTGTTGCATGATAGATGATACAAAATATTTAATGCTTTTACCAAGTAGTGAATGTTTTAGGATTAAGTATAAGTATTGGAAGAAACACAAACTGTGATATAAGGATTCTGTCGGTCAAAAAAATCTATGTTTCACTTCATATTAAAGGAGTACAAACTGTGTTACAGGAATTATGTGTGGTGTGAAATAAATCCATGTTCAACTTCATGTTTATACTTAAGAAATAGTTTTAAACGAGTAATACTCGGATGTAGATAAGCTAATGTACAGAGTACTTGAATACCAAATTGTCGGAACCAATCAGATTTATTCCATAGTAGTTTCGTATAATATTTTTTGAAATATCTTATAACAGTGTATGGTTTAAAAAATGTTGCCTTATATAAGGCTCAAAACCTGAACATTTGGTTCAGTAGACACATAGTAGACGACGCTCTGACTGAGTGCGCAAAAGGTGCAGTTGGTTGGTTGTGGTATTAAATAATATATAACAAGTGCCACAATCTGCAATCTGATTGGTTCCGATAATTTGGCATGGTAGCGATCTCTGTAAGTTCATACAGTGTTGTGAACTAATTAGTATTTAAAAGTTTATATTACCAGAGATTTAATAGTTGGTGTCAAATCACGTATATTGCATTTTAGATACAAATTTGTTGTTTAATAAACCAAATAGTTGCCTACCCTTGTATGACTAAAGGACGTGAAATGAAGCGTGGTAGGGGACGATCGATTATATTTCTTAATTAATATTTCTTAATTATAGAAAAATCAAAGTGGATCTGTGATCCGACACCATTGAATATATGTGATTATATGTGGGAAAAAAACATAACCTAGTATGTATGTCGCTATTTGTTTTACAAACCATTATTAAAGGGACATGTGACAATCTTGAGGTACTTTTCAATCGTTGAAATAAATGCCGTGATTGATTTATTCAGTGCTAGTTCAAATTTATGGATGCTAGTCATTATTTAAATACTTGGAAATTATTAGAAATTATTTGTTTTAAACTGTTGTAAAACTTATATATGATTTTCAATTCAGATTGAGTAGAAAAAGTAATGCTATAAATAAAAATAAATAAAAAAATGAAATAATACATATAAGATTGCCATGTGTCCCTTTAATTGTGTTTAGCCGAAATTTGAATAGATTGTGATTTTTTATATGTGCTGGAATAGATATATTGGTGATATTAATAAAGTATATATATGTTTAATCAGTATTCCGTCCACAATAAAATATGTGCATGACAAAATAAAATATAACAAAATAAATAGTTAGTTGGTTTATTTTTCTGTTTTCCATTACATCTCTAGGTAAAACATAAGCATTGCATTGAGTTGTCACTCTGCCAGGATAATACATATACACGTTGCATTGAGTTGTCACTGCCAGGATAATACATATACACATTGCATTGAGTTGTCACTCTGCCAGGATAATACATATACACGTTGCATTGAGTTGTCACTCTGCCAGGATAATACATATACATGTTTCATTGAGTTGTCTCTCTGCCAGGATAATACACATACACGTTGCATTGAGTTGTCACTCTGCCAGGATAATACAGATACATGTTTCATTGAGTTGTCTCTCTGCCAGGATAATACATATACACGTTGCATTGAGTTGTCACTCTGCCAGGATAATACATATACATGTTTCATTGAGTTGTCTCTATGCCAGGATAATACATATACACGTTGCACTGAGTTGTCACTCTGCCAGGATAATACATATACACGTTGCATTGAGTTGTCACTCTGCCAGGATAATACATATACACGTTGCATTGAATGACCACTGCCAGGATAATACATATACATGTTTCATTGAGTTGTCACTCTGCCAGGATAATACATATACACGTTGTATTGTGTGACCACTGCCAGGATAATACATATACACGTTGCATTGAGTTGTCACTCTGCCAGGATAATACATATACATGTTGCATTGAGTTGTCACTCTGTCAGGATAATACATATACACGTTGCATTGAGTTATCACTCTGCCAGGATAATACATTATTATACACGTTGCATTGAGTGACCACTGCCTGGATAATACGTATACACGTTGCATTGAGTGATCACTGCCTGGATAACATATACACGTTGCATTGAGTGATCACTGCCTGGATAATACATATACACGTTGCATTGAGTGGTCACTGCCTGGATAATACATACACACGTTGCATTGAGTGATCACTGCCTGGATAATACATATACACCTTGCATTGAGTGATCACTGCCTGGATAATACATATACACGTTGCATTGAGTGATCACTGCCTGGATAATACATATACACATTGCAATGAGTAATCACTGTCAGGATAATACATATACACGTTGCATTGAGTGATCACTGCCTGAATAATACATATACACAATGCATTGAGTGATCACTGCCTTGATAATACATATACACGTTGCATTGAGTGATCACTGCCTAGATAATACATATACACCTTGCATTGAGTGATCACTGCCTGGATAATATATACACACGTTGCATTGAGTGATAACTGCCTGGCTAATACATATACACATTGCATTGAGTGATCACTGCCTGGATAATACATACACACGTTGCATTGAGTGATCACTGCCTGGCTAATACATATACACATTGCATTGAGTTGTCACTCTGCCAGGATAATACATATACACGTTGCATTGAGTTGTCACTCTGCCAGGATAATACATATACATGTTTCATTGAGTTGTCTCTCTGTCAGGATAATACACATACACGTTGCATTGAGTTGTCACACTGCCAGGATAATACAGATACATGTTTCATTGAGTGGTCTCTCTGCCAGGATAATACATATACACGTTGCATTGAGTTGTCACTCTGCCAGGATAATACATATACATGTTTCATTGAGTTGTCTCTATGCCAGGATAATACATATACACGTTGCACTGAGTTGTCACTCTGCCAGGATAATACATATACACGTTGCATTCAGTTGTCACTCTGCCAGGATAATACATATACACGTTGCATTGAATGACCACTGCCAGGATAATACATATACATGTTTCATTGAGTTGTCACTCTGCCAGGATAATACATATACACGTTGTATTGTGTGACCACTGCCAGGATAATACATATACACGTTGCATTGAGTTGTCACTCTGCCAGGATAATACATATACATGTTGCATTGAGTTGTCACTCTGTCAGGATAATACATATACACGTTGCATTGAGTTATCACTTTGCCAGGATAATACATATACACGTTGCATTGAGTGATCACTGCCTGGATAATACATATACACGTTGCATTGAGTGATCACTGCCTGGATAATACATACACACGTTGCATTGAGTGATCACTGCCTGGATAATACATATACACCTTGCATTGAGTGATCACTGCCTGGATAATACATATACACATTGCAAGGAGTAATCACTGTCAGGATAATACATATACACGTTGCATTGAGTGATCACTGCCTGAATAATACATATACACAATGCATTGAGTGATCACTGCCTTGATAATACATATACACGTTGCAATGAGTGATCACTGCCTAGATAATACATATACACCTTGCATTGAGTGATCACTGCCTGGATAATACATACACACGTTGCATTGAGTGATCACTGCCTGGCTAATACATATACACATTGCATTGAGTGATCACTGCCTGGATAATACATACACACGTTGCATTGAGTGATCACTGCCTGGCTAATACATATACACATTGCATTGAGTGATCACTGCCTGGATAATACATATACACGTTGCACTGAGTGATCACTGCCTGGATAATACATACACACATTGCATTGAGTGATCACTGCCTGGATAATACATATACACCTTGCACTGAGTGATCACTGCCTGGATAATACATATACACCTTGCATTGAGTGATCACTGCCTGGATAATACATACACACGTTGCATTGAGTGATCACTGCCTGGATAATACATATACACGTTGCACTGAGTGACCACTGCCTGAATAATACATATACACATTGCACTGAGTGATCACTGCCAGGATAATACATATACACGTTGCATTGAGTGATCACTGCCTGGATAATACATATACACCTTGCATTGAGTGATCACTGCCTGTATAATACATACACACGTTGTATTGAGTGATCATTGCCTGGATAATACATATACACAATGGATTGAGTGATCACTGCCAGGATAATACATATACACGTTGCACTGAGTGATCACTGCCTTGATAATACATATACACATTGCATTGAGTGATCACTGCCTGGATAATACATGTACATATACACGTTGCATTGAGTGATCACTGCCTGGATAATACATATACAAGTTGCATTGAGTGATCACTGCCTGGATAATACATATACACTGCATTGAGTGATCACTGCCTGGATAATACAAACACACGTTGCATTAAGTGATCACTGCCTGGATAATACATATACACATTGCATTGAGTGATCACTGCCTGGATAATACATATACACCTTGCCTTGAGTGATCACTGCCTGGATAATACATATACACATTGCACTGAGAGATCGCTCTGCCTGGTTAATATATACACTTCTCAAAACTGCTAACTACACCGCTCACGTTTTGGGTTATATATATCGATGGGTTGAATGTTTTTCAATAAAATAAAAAGGAAATACCAATTCAATCATTTTTACATCATTTCATTTTATTTTTTTCATGGGCAATGCTAGAACTAAACCACAATAAGCAATTACAAACGACCCATGTAAACACTAAAGTCACACTTTTATGAACAAGAAATGAAAAGTGTGACTTTAGTGTTTACATGGGTCGTTTGTAATTGCTTATTGTGGTTTAGTTCTAGCATTGCCCATGAAAAAAATA
The DNA here is from genome assembly GCA_037043455.1 of Cyrtodaria siliqua. Taxonomy (NCBI): domain Eukaryota; kingdom Metazoa; phylum Mollusca; class Bivalvia; order Adapedonta; family Hiatellidae; genus Cyrtodaria; species Cyrtodaria siliqua. Next base: position 85,834 of record JAWPHD010009404.1, on the reverse strand, counting down.
AAATGAAATGATGTAAAAATGATTGAATTGGTATTTCCTTTTTATTTTATTGAAAAACATTCAACCCATCGATATATATAACCCAAAACGTAGCGGTGTAGTTAGCAGTTTTGAGAAGTGTATATATACACGTTGCATTGAGAGATCGCTCTGCCTGGATAATACATATACACAATGCATTGAGTGATCACTGCCAGGATAATACATATACACGTTGCATTGAGTGACCACTGCCTGGATAATACATATACACGTTGCATTGAGTGATCACTGCCTGGATAACATATACACGTTGCATTGAGTGATCACTGCCTGGATAATACATATACACGTTGCATTGAGTGATCACTGCCTGTATAATACATACACACCTTGCATTGAGTGATCACTGCCTGGATAATACATATACACGTTGCATTGAGTGATCACTGCCTGGATAATACATATACACATTGCATTGAGTGATCACTGCCTGGATAATACATATACACGTTGCATTGAGTGATCTCTGCCTGGATAATACATATACACATTGCACTGAGTGATCACTGCCTGGATAATACATATACACCTTGCATTGAGTGATCACTGCCTGGATAATACATACACACGTTGCATTGAGTGATCACTGCCTGGCTAATACATATACACATTGCATTGAGTGATCACTGCCAGGATAATACATATATACGTTGCATTGAGTGATCAATGCCTGGATAATACATATAAACGTTGCATTGAGTGATCACTGCCTGGATAATACATATACACGTTGCATTGAGTGATCACTTCCTGGATAATACATACACATGTTGCACTGAGTGATCACTGCCTGGCTAATACATATACACATTGCATTGAGTGATCACTGCCAGGATAATACATAAACACGTTGCATTGAGTGATCACTGCCTGGATAATACATACACACGTTGCATTGAGTGATCACTGCCTGGATAATACATACACACGTTGCACTGAGTGATCACTTCCTGGATAATACATATACAGCTTGCACTGAGTGATCACTGCCTGGATAATACATACACCTTGCATTGAGTGATCACTGCCTGGATAATACATACACACGTTGCATTGAGTGATCTCTGCCTGGATAATACATATACACGTTGCACTGAGTGACCACTGCCTGGATAATACATATACACATTGCACTGAGTGATCACTGCCAGGATAATACATATACACGTTGCATTGAGTGATCACTGCCTGGATAATACATATACACCTTGCATTGAGTGATCACTGCCTGGATAATACATACACACGTTGCATTGAGTGATCATTGCCTGGATAATACATATACACATTGCACTGAGTGATCACTGCCAGGATAATACATCTACACGTTGCATTGAGTGATCACTGCCTGGATAATACATATACACAATGCATTGAGTGATCACTGCCTGGATAATACATGTACATATACACGTTACATTGAGTGATCACTGCCTGGATAATACATATTCACCTTGCATTGAGTGATCACTGCCTGGATAATACATACACACGTTGCATTGAGTGATCACTGCCTGGATAATACATATACACATTGCATTGAGTGATCACTGCCTGTATAATACATACACACGTTGTATTGAGTGATCATTGCCTGGATAATACATATACACAATGGATTGAGTGATCACTGCCAGGATAATACATATACACGTTGCACTGAGTGATCACTGCCTTGATAATACATATACACAATGCATTGAGTCATCACTGCCTGGAAAATACATGTACATATACACGTTGCATTGAGTGATCACTGCCTGGATAATACATATACAAGTTGCATTGAGTGATCACTGCCTGGATAATACATATACACTGCATTGAGTGATCACTGCCTGGATAATACAAACACACGTTGCATTGAGTGATCACTGCCTGGATAATACATATACACATTGCATTGATTGATCACTGCCTGGATAATACATATACACCTTGCCTTGAGTGATCACTGCCTGGATAATACATATACACATTGCACTGAGAGATCGCTCTGCCTGGTTAATATATATATATACACGCTGCATTGAGAGATCGCTCTGCCTGGATAATACATATACACAATGCATTGAGTGATCACTGCCAGGATAATACATATACACGTTGCATTGAGTGACCACTGCCTGGATAATACATATACACGTTGCATTGAGTGATCACTGCCTGGATAACATATACACGTTGCATTGAGTGATCACTGCCTGGATAATACATATACACGTTGCATTGAGTGATCACTGCCTGTATAATACATACACACCTTGCATTGAGTGATCACTGCCTGGATAATACATATACACGTTGCATTGAGTGATCTCTGCCTGGATAATACATATACACATTGCATTGAGTGATCACTGCCTGGATAATACATATACACCTTGCATTGAGTGATCACTGCCTGGATAATACATACACACGTTGCATTGAGTGATCACTGCCTGGCTAATACATATACACATTGCATTGAGTGATCACTGCCAGGATAATACATATACACGTTGCATTGAGTGATCACTGCCTGGATAATACATATAAACGTTGCATTGAGTGATCACTGCCTGGATAATACATATACACGTTGCATTGAGTGATCACTTCCTGGATAATACATACACACGTTGCACTGAGTGATCACTGCCTGGCTAATACCTATACACATTGCATTGAGTGATCACTGCCAGGATAATACATATACACGTTGCATTGAGTGATCACTGCCTGGATAATACATACACACGTTGCATTGAGTGATCACTGCCTGGATAATACATACACACGTTGCACTGAGTGATCACTTCCTGGATAATACATATACAGCTTGCACTGAGTGATCACTGCCTGGATAATACATACACCTTGCATTGAGTGATCACTGCCTGGATAATACATACACACGTTGCATTGAGTGATCTCTGCCTGGAAAATACATATACACGTTGCACTGAGTGACCACTGCCTGGATAATACATATACACATTGCACTGAGTGATCACTGCCAGGATAATACATATACACGTTGCATTGAGTGATCACTGCCTGGATAATACATATACACCTTGCATTGAGTGATCACTGCCTGGATAATACATACACACGTTGCATTGAGTGATCATTGCCTGGATAATACATATACACATTGCACTGAGTGATCACTGCCAGGATAATACATCTACACGTTGCATTGAGTGATCACTGCCTGGATAATACATATACACAATGCATTGAGTGATCACTGCCTGGATAATACATGTACATATACACGTTACATTGAGTGATCACTGCCTGGATAATACATATTCACCTTGCATTGAGTGATCACTGCCTGGATAATACATACACACGTTGCATTGAGTGATCACTGCATGGATAATACATATACACATTGCATTGAGTGATCACTGCCTGGATAATACATATACACCTTGCATTGAGTGATCACTGCCTGGATAATACATATACACATTGCATTGAGAGATCGCTCTGCCTGGTTAATATATATATATATACACGTTGCATTGAGAGATCGCTCTGCCTGGATAATACATATACACAATGCATTGAGTTATCACTGCCTGGATAATACATATACACGTTGCACTGAGAGATCGCTTTGCCTGGATAATGCATTGAGTGATGATCACTGCCATGATAATACATATACACATTGCATTGAGTGATCACTGCCTGGATAATGCATATACACAATGCATTGAGTGATCACTGCCTGGATAATACATATACACATTGCATTGAGTGATCACTCTGCCTGGATAATATATATACACATTGCATTGAGTGATCACTGCCTGGATAATACATATACACATTGCATTGAGTGATCACTGCCAGGATAATACATATACACACTGCATTGAGTGATCACTGCCTGGATAATACATATACACGTTGCATTGAATGATCACTCTGCCTGGATAATACATATACACATTTGATTGAGTGATCACTGCCTGGATAATACATATACACATTGCATTGAGTGATCACTGCCTGGATAATACATATACACATTGCACTGAGTGATCACTGCCTGGATAATACATATACACGCTGCATTGAGTGATCACTCTGCCTGGATAATACATATACACAATGCATTGAGTGATCACTGCCTGGATAATACATATACACATTGCATTGAGTGATCACTGCCTGGATAATACATATACACATTGCATTGACTGATCACTGCCTGGATAATACATATACACATTGCACTGAGTGATCACTGCCTGGATAATACATATACACATTGCATTGAGTCATCACTGCCTGGACAATACATATACACATTGCATTGAGTGATCACTGCCTGGATAATACATATACACGCTGCATTGAGTGATCACTCTGCCTGGATAATACATATACACGTTGCATTTAGTGACCACTGCCTGGATAATATATATACTAGTTGCATTGAATGATCACTGCCTGGATAATACATATACACGTTGCATTGAGTGATCACTGCCTGGATAATAGATATACACGTTGCATTGAATGATCACTGCCTGGATAATACATATACACGCTGCATTGAGTGATCACTGCCTGGATAATACATATACACGCTGCATTGAGTGATCACTGCCTGGATAATAGATATACATGTTGCATTGAATGATCACTCTGCCTGGATAATACATATACACATTGCATTGAGTGATCACTGCCTGGATAATACATATACACATTGCACTGAGCGATCGCTCTGCCTGGATAATACATATACACGCTGCATTGAGTGATCACTGCCTGGATAATACATATACACGTTGCATTGAGTGATCACTGCCAGGATAATACATATACACATTGCATTGATTGATCACTGCCTGTATAATACATATACACATTGCACTGAGAGCCTTGATAATACATACACGCATTGCATTGAGTGATCACTGCCTGGATAATACATATACACATTGCATTGAGTGATCACTGCCTGGATGATACATACACACATTGCATTGAGTGATCACTACCTGAATAATACATATACACACTGCATTGAGTGATCACTCCGCCTGGATTATAAATTCACCATCTGCATTTAGAGGTCCCTCGGACTGGATAAAACATTTACAAACAGCATTGAGTGATAACTGACTCTTATAGAACTTTTTTCAGACAGTACGGAAAGATTATTATTTTCAAAATATTTGTGTGTGAAAATAAATAATTTGCAAAAGTTAAATCATTATTACGTTTTAACATAAAAAGTGCAACGCCTTCATTAAATGACGCGTCTGTTTAAAGTTAGTGTGCGTATATAAACATAATACTTATGGAATCAACATGTTTTAATTTTGTATTTTTTCCTGAAAATACACATAGTATGCCAACATATGTTCAGTAACCCCTTTATCGTGTTGCTAAGCAAGTTGTTAAACTCATCTGGTTCCAAAATGTATTTCAAACATAGTTTATATCAAGTAACGTTCTAATTCCATTCACGATGCGCAGTCACAATAAACGATGCCCAACTTTGAATAGTTCGTGAGTTAATTATAACACCAGTCTCATTTCTTCTGGGATTTGCCATCATATAGAACATAACTAGAAACTCGGGGGTTTGATTCAATGGCGCCTTGATCGCAGGAAGGAGGTTTAAATGGCATGTGCATACAGCATACATCGTGGTTGTTTCTGCTGGTCCTGTTTGCCAATAGCTGTCAATCTGTCAATAATTTCTGATGGAGATCTTGTACATAACGTTCTGTTCAAATTGTGTTCACTGTAAAAACTCCTTCCTTGTTCGTATTTCGTAAAATATGTCTTACTTAGTCTAAACATATTTTATCTTACATGCTTTTTACACCATAATATTTGTACACAATAAAAGAAAACGGATTAGAACGGAAGTAAGATAATTATGATGTTCTTCTCTTGTAGATGAGTGAACGAAAAGAAAAAAAATAAGTCAAAACAAATTCATTTAAGTTGAGGTACAGCAATTTCATATTAATTTATACTGAGGGAAAAAGTTAGCAAGTTTTTGTTGCACCATGGAAATAATACATTTTTGGTTGTAAAGTCAAGAAACTGCTGCCATAGACTCAATATTTTATTAAACACACATCAATAACAGTCGAACATCTTAATGACGTAACGAATAAATGAACGTAGGGGTCAAGCCCGTAAAGTACCAAAATGTCAGTATATCTTGTTTTATTTCATCTAAAAAACTTGCTTAACTTTGTTCCCTCAGTACATATTTTAATACATGTATTTGTTAAACATTTTGTGTCAATATATTTCTGAATGTGGAGACGGACTTTCTTTACTCCCCCATATGAATACAGAGTTTAATCCTCATTCGTGTATAAGTACAGGCTAAATACTTGCCTCAACAATCACACTCCCCCCCCCCCAACCCCCATCCCCCCCCCCACCACCCCCACCGCACCCACCCCACTTACCACCACCATCCACTTTTCTTAAATAATGTTTTGAGTTATATAAAATTATGTTTTACGGTCAGTATTAAGAACGATAAGAAACGGGGAACCGCCAAAAAACGCGGCAAGCGTTAATAAGTCAATCAATACACGAGTAAAGGCTATTAAACGATTACTCCGGTATGTAAACAAACACATGTGAGAGAGGACAAATCCGTATTAAAGGATTATAGCAGTCGTAATCAACCTTTATCACAGTGTGATACGACCATCAAAGGTGATTAGTGTTGGCATGGAAACCAGGTGTAGTGAGATACCGCACGGGTACCGTTACTTTAGCAATGACGTTGGTCGCTTCGCATCGCAGTGGTGTCTTTGGGAAAGACAGAATTCTCTTAATAAAATATACACGTTTACGATTGTGATACCGTACACGGATTTTATGACAAGTGAGCTTCATAAACAACAAAAATTATTATTAAACATCGGCTAAAGTCTTTGTACAAGACCTTTTTCAGCGGTGTTGGCTTCTTTAAATGCATAGGACTGTGAACGTATTATACCTTTTAACGACCTTAAAGGGACACACGGCAATACGTGTGTATGTATTTCTCTAACTCGCGCCGCCCCGATTATTTTCTACATAGATTCCATATTTGCTCATCGGTATTAATATTTCTTTGAATATTTCAAAGCAAATTGATTTGCAAATTACTAATTGTTGATCTAATTGCAAAATGAAAACTCGATGTTTAATTTAATTGTTTGCAAATAGATTGAACTTTAAAACGATACGGGATTAATAAATCGATGTAATAATGTTGATAACTATTTGCAGGGGCGTAGCATGAACTCTTTTTAACATACCCCAAATGCGAGGTGCGAAGGACCGAGTTGGTGATGGACTAAGAGGAGGTCCTCCTCTCAGAATGAGGGTTCGTACGTAGGATCTCAACCCATCATTTTTTGTTCGTCTTTAGACCAACATGGTGCTCGTACAAGCGATATTTGTCAGGAATATAGACATTTCATACTCGCAAAAAAATGGTAATTTTACACCTCCGATTTCCCCCCCAACTTTTCAGGCTTTCTTTTTTTTATATATATTTATTTTTACCAAGTTACTCCAGGGAGTAAATGAGTATGCCACGCTAAGCCTCTCACTTGCAGATTGCATTATATCCCTTAATTTAATCAATTCGTAATTTAAAATTCGAATGACACGATTATAGTCTGTGTTATAGTAAACATTTGACGATCCTTCTTTTACTCCTCGTGACTTGCAGTCTCCATTTGGGATTTATGAAGACTCGTTTCCGAAGTTTAGACTTAAATGCACGCGACAATGATGCCATCTACTCTTTCCGGGCTTCGCAATTCGTGAGATCATTTACGTGCAGCAGGTCACAGATGGTATGGCTAGTATCCTATATCTAAATGACCATACTGTTATTAAAAGAAAAAAGTATTGGCAAAATAGGACATGCAGTTAGAACTTCTTTTTTTTTAGGAACGGCAGACATTAAGGAAAGTGTACCAATTGCCTATTCATATCAATCTGGACTAAACGAACTGTAGCGTCCCCTTCAGACTATAACAATTTGGGAACTTACTATAGTTGGGACCCGTTGGGACCCTTAACTTTAAAGGGAGAAGGAGGCTAGCTCCCGCTTGAAGGTTACGATGTCGTGGGCTCAGATGTAGTAGCAGGCGGCAAGTGGTGCGGTGATTGAGAAAAACAACTGTACTTTAAGGCATCTGTAGAAGATGTGATATTTCTTAGCTTTCTCGAGTGCTTTGCACGTGTGCGCGTAGATGAAGGTGATAGGTACGGATCAGCTGGGATATCTACTAGGTGGTTGAGTATTTTGTAGAGAATGATCAACTGAATTTTAGCTCGCCTGGTCTCAAGTGTCTCCCAAAACAAACAAAAACCAACACATTCCCGTATTCCTCATTGCCCACGGCCTTATATCCGTCTGACAACTTCCCTTCTCTCTCCACAAATGTAGCGCCGTAAGTCGCATATAGGGGAGACCGGGGCGAGATGTTACATTTTTAAATAATTCATTTTTTTTAAATGTTATTTTGCAATAAATGAAAATATCTTTACATTTTCCGAAAGATCGTAATAGGTCGCATTTGTGTAGACCTTCAAAAAAACAACAAAGACTGTATAAAATATTTGAAAATACCATTATTTAAAAATGCACTTAACTGTAACACATTGCCCCGTTCGTTGGGGCAAAGTGTTACACCTGTCGGGGCAAGATGTTACACATCCTCTTATATGCCAACATTATCAGAATATACCAGTTTTGTACAAGACAACATAAGAAAATATAAATAAATAAAACATATATAAATATTAAGTATATTTACTACAGCCCTCTTCAGGAAAGGGATAGTAGTATACTTGAAATGTATGATTTCATGTATAAATATGTATTATGATATTACTATGATATATTTAATGTATATTTAATGTTGTAAGTTTAATATTTATATTTTCTTTTATATACGTGTACATTATTTTGTTTTATGGTTTTAAGAATAGTTGTGTACGCTTAACATATATACTTATAAACAATGATTTACTTCTAATAATAATGTCCTCATGACAGTGGTTCGATTCCCGGCCGGCACATTCCCAGTGATGATTTGGTCTTCGGATATTCGTGTGACCATTTGTAACCACCTGCCGACTTACGTTTCAAATGATAAAGTCACATAGCCGAAATACTCCTGGGAGAGATTGTCAAATCGAACAAAAAAAACACAACAAGATTATTATCTCAAATATTGTGAAGTTTCATAATGTGTTCATGATGAGCAGTTTCGTAGACGGGCGCAATCTCAAATGAGCCTTACTTTAAGCATATGGGGGCAGCTTTATAAGGATATTGATGTGAAATGTTGATCCTCTCAGTGTGATCTTGTCCTTAAATCAACACACCCGGGTTTTAGTTCTGTCATTTGTACGGTGAACAATTATTCCAAGTTATTTCAAAATGATTCAATGTACGTAAAAGTTATGAAAGCGGAAACGAATATATTTTTTAACAGTAAGATATAGGTGTTTTTTTACATCTTTGACCTCTACGTGTGACTTTGACCTTTGAGCTGCACACCCGGGTGTTGCGCTGTGAACGTCGTCTTGACAAGGCTATCATTTGTGCCAAATTATTTCAAAACACCTTAATGGTTTTAAGATATATACAGCGAACACTAAATTAGACGCGACAAACAGTCGCACGGACGGACGGAAGCCATTACTATATCCTTCCACCTCGGCGAAGATAACAATGCAGTTAGGCCTATGTCTGTGTAAAGTTAATTATTTATTCACTAAACTATTTAAACGACGATCTTACAAGTATATAAGAGCGGGGCAAGATGTTACACTGTAACATTTTGCCCCATATGTACTGTAACATATTAATTACCCCACCACCCATTTACCCATGTTCATTTCGCTACCTGTAATCCATGACAGGTCAATTTTCAATACTATGTAACGTAACAGCATATACTATTATGTTTATTGTGACCTCTAAAGAGAATGCAATATTTGAATAATAAGGAAACTATTCGTAGAACACTTTAAAATGCAAATTTACTTATTATGCCGCAACATCCACTAGCGGATCCAGGGGGGCGCACCCCCCTAAAAATTCCGGATCATACATGTATTACCATGTTACTGTAAATATAATATCAAACAATTTCGATGCACGCCCTCAGTATTAAAAAATTTATCGCTCGCTTCGCTCGCTCTACGTATAATGACTAATGAGTGGTTTAATTAACACATTGTTAAATCCTTTTATTTGAAAACGGACTTTTTTTTATTCATACATGTATGTCCATGTTACTGTAGATAAAATATCAAACAATTTCGATGCACGCCCTCAGTATTTTTTTTTTTTCGCTCGCTTCGCTCGCTCGACGCATAATGGCTAATGAGTGGTTTAATTAACACATTGTTAAATCCTTTTATTTGAAAACGGACTTTTTTTATTCATACATGTATGTCCATGTTACTGTAGATAAAATATCAAACAATTTCGATGCACGCCCTCAGTATAACTTTTTTTTCCGCTCGCATCGCTCGCTCGACGCATAATGGCTAATGAGTGGTTTAATTAACACATTGATAATTCCTTTTATTTGAAAACGGACTTTTTTACCCTATCAATGCACTACCGCAACCGTTTTATGAGGCTAGAAACGGACCCGAATATTTACCAAAATCTTACGCCCCCCACTTAGCTGAAATCCTGGATCCGCCCCTGACATCTATTTTTGCTCGCACACACAAACATTTAGAATTACATTTTCATGGCGTAACAGCGGAATCGTACGAATAAAATGTTGAATGTAACATCTTGCCCCGTGTATCATCTTGCCCCGGTCTCAAAAACAAACCATACATGTTTTGTACTATAGCTCTAGATAATGTTTTTTACATGAGAAAGGTCGTTGTATACAAGACACCGTGCTATAACTGCCAAATTTGTCATTTATAACACGGCTGAAATATCCGGGTGTTATTGCACGGGAGTTCAGGTTTATAAAAATTATATCATAATCGGGGGAATAAAACTACTTCGTTTTTATACACGCCCCTCTCCCTCTCTACTCTCTCTGTCTCTCTCACACTAGCGCTCTCTCTCTCTCTCTCTCTCTCTCTCTCTCTCTCTCTCTCTCTCTGCCATGAAGTAGCTATCTACCACCTAACTAATTTCCATCACTATGAGCAACATTTATGTCTAATTCCCCAGGGTGGGTCAGTTAATTTATATCAAGAAAATAATACCCACATGTTTATACCGGGCTCTGTCTTATTCCCAACCACAGGGAATTTATTTCTGTCTAATTCTGGAGTATGCTCCACCCCAACCAACACGCCCCCAACCCCACGCGGGAGGGAAAACATTGATAGCCTAAGTGCACTACTGCAATACGCCAACTGACATTCACACTCAGTTTAACTGCTTTTCTTAAGGCCTAATTTTAAATAAGTCCACATATGCAGTATATTTATACGTAGACACGCATTTGCGTGTACAACAAATGAAGTCTTTTTTTTTTACTTAAACGAGAATGAAAACGTGGGTCTTTTATATATGCCTTCCGCATTGGTAAAATGTAAACATACATGAACTATCGTGTGAATATATAATGTGATAGCGATAGCTTCATTAGGAACGAAAACTCTGCCTATTTACTCAGTTAGTATCCAAACGGAAGTGATTGCGACAATGTAGTTCCAATATTTGCTAACTTAAAAGCATTTACATTTTACAATTGGAAAAAAAAACTCGTAATGTTCATGTAAAATGATAATGAAAATTACAGTTTTAATTTAAAGTGATATAACGTGAGTTTAATGATATAGTTCTCCATTTACTCCTAGCAACTTATGTACGTGCGCCGAACCGAAGCACATCCCTTGACAACACATGAGAATTGACACAGAACGTAGCAATCACTTGACAACTTGATATTAAGCGGGTAGGACGTGTGTTAGTGAGCTCTCTAAAAACGAACTTGTGTATGTGTTAATAGGAGATAAACGAATTCAAAATGTTTAAAAATACATTCCAAAGTGGGTTCTTATCCATACTGTACAGTATTGGAAGTAAACCATTGCAAATATGGGACAAAAAGGTAAGATTTCCACATTGTCTCTTGATTCAGTCATCTTTGATCGCCATAGTGACATGGCTGGCAACCGGAAAGAAATACTTCTGTCACATCTCAGTCTTTTTCAAAGTTATTTTGACACATTCCAAGTTTACCACTAAGCGTATTTGACTATCAGATATTAACACTTAAGTATGTGTATCAACAAATAGTCTTAATTTAGGAATTAATGTAATTTACGCAATTTAATGCAGAGGGTGGGGAAACCGGAAGTGACAATTTCTTTGTTTTTCGTTGTTTCCATCAGCCGATAGCCATGTGTAATTTCATCACAACCAGTTAGTTACATTGTTAGCTGGATTATCTTTTCGTTCATACCGCCAACAAGCAAAATATGTGACTGTCATACATTTCAAAAGGGAACTTGCACTCACCGACAATCCTCTTTGTTGAGGTGTTGAGAGATGCCCCAACTTACTAATTTGATTTCCCTCCAGTTAACTCGTAATAAAGCCTTCCTTTACATTTATTAATTTATGCAAATATATAAAAACATTTATATGACCTAATTTTGTTTTTAAAAAGGATTCATTCACTGGTTGCTAGGTGACCATTTTTGTTACATGGACTTAGCGGCCATTTTGTTTTGAATACACATGTATTACAGAGCTATCACAGCATTGTATACATGATCATGCATGGTATTAAATGCATTTATTAAAAATGAAAGTTTTGGAAATTGTGTTTGAAAATCTGGCCTCAATATAAAATATCATTTGATGGCGTCATGTCACTTGAAGTTTGTTATTATATTGTTACAAAAAAAATATTTTCATATCTACATATGTACACAGAACTGTCATAGTTGACCATAACTCAACGGAACTCACTTTGTACTTAAGATTGCAAGCTGATGTTGACTTGTGCTTACTTATTGTGAGTTAATGTTGATTTGCTTAGAGACGTAATAATGCACTTCTTAAATCACTGTATTAACATAGCTTACAGTTTGTCTCTATTCTATTACAGGTTAGAAATGGTCACATAAAGCGTATCACGGACAACGATATCCAGTCACTAGTATTAGAAATTGTTGGTACAAATGTAAGGTAGGTTCAGGTTGAATTTATACAATGCATCTGGTTTTATTTCAGTTATATGCCATATTATTTAACTAAGCACTGTAACAGTGTTGTTGAAGTTAAAACAAGTGTTTGATTACTACAAGACATTATGTTCATATTTCTTTAATTATTACTACTGATAGAGTTCACTTTTTATGAAAGCATCTGCCAAAAATACAAGTGCAACAGTTCTCTCTATTAATAACAAGAGGTTATTTATCAAAATGAAAACTGCAGACCTTAGGACGTAGAATTAATATGCAATAAAACATTTTTACAATAATAAACATTGAAATATTCATAAGCTTCTGTTTTATTTTCCAGCACAACATATATCACATGTCCAGCAGATCCAAAGAAGACACTGGGAATCAAATTACCGTTCTTGGTCATGATAATTAAAAATCTAAAGAAATACTTCACATTTGAAGTCCAGGTAAGTCAGATGGTTTGTCACTTAGTCTAGAAATATTGATGTATCACATACTAGGTTAAAAGTCTCTGACAGTTATGTAATTAAATTACTGGAACTGAAATAAATGAAAAATGTAATAAATGTTACCTATACTGTTCTTTGAAAAACAAACAAACTCAGAAGTGAATAAAATAACATACCTTAAATATTGAAGTGATGCATGTTTTTGTGACTGAGATAATGACAAGTCTGTATCATTCAGGTATTAGACGACAAGAATGTACGGAGACGGTTCCGAGCTAGCAATTACCAGAGCACGACGCGAGTGAAGCCATTCATCTGTACTATGCCAATGAGATTGGATGATGGCTGGAATCAGATTCAGTTCAACTTGTCAGACTTTACAAGAAGAGCATACGGAACAAACTACATTGAAACTCTCCGAGTACAGGTACTGACAACTTTGAGAGAATCTGTGTTTTTCAATAAAAAAAAGTGTCACACATATGCATGATGTGGATTATTACGTTCATGACTCTGTCCCAGATTATTCCAAAATTGTAGTACAGACTCAGTAATCAGGAAAGGCAAAACAGCTAATTTTCATCATATTGGTGCATTTACATTGTTTTAAGGAGTAATATTTTGGTTTATTGCTACTTGTGCCTTGAAGCATGTTAGGAAATCACCCAAGTGCTTCAAAGAGAAATCACGAATAGTGTCTCCAATTTTTCTTATTGAAAAGAAATGGCAGTTTTCTTTTAGTTTATTTTTTTTACTTTGTAGAATCAAAAGAATAATTCTTAACTGTATACTAATTGTAATATACAGTACATTCAGTCCTATCATCTTTTTTTATTTAATAGAATAAACCTTGAGATATAACTCCTATTCTTTTCTGTTTTTCAGATCCATGCAAACTGCCGAATTCGACGTGTTTATTTCTCAGACAGACTTTATTCAGAAGACGAATTACCTGCAGAGTTCAAGCTTTATTTACCTGTGCAAAACAAGGCGAAAGCATAACGATATCAAAAACGTTTATCATTTTAATCATTGTATATACCTTCGAAAATTTCTACTCAAGGACGTTTATTATGCCAGAGGAAAATCCTTAGTTTCAACTTTGGAAGCTGTTAAAAAGTACATACAAGAAAAATCGAAAGCTATTAGAATGATATTGAAAATGATTTTTTTTTAGATTGTTAATGATGATTAAAGTTAAAATTTGAATAAAAGACTTCAGTTATTTAAAAGCTATGTTCAAGTGTTCATTTAATGAAACTAAAGGAGGAGTCTGAATGCAGAAAGAGTAGTCCTGATCGAATGTTGCTATATTTAGACCAGAGAAAGTCTGTCATGTGATAGTCATGTGACATGAATTCATTGTCTGTCACAACTTGGGTCATGTTGCTAAATTTAGACCAGAGAAAGTCTGTCATGTGGCATGAAATCATTGTCTGCCACAACTTGGGTCATGTGATATATGTGTTATTGGATGTAGTCTAGCTAGAATGGTTCATAGATTTTTTCGGAGGAATACCAGTCTCTGCAAATGAATCTTACAATATTATTTAACATGTTTAATTGTTTTTATGTTAATGAATGATGAGTATGCGGAAATCTGTATGTGCTAAATAAAACATTTTTGTGATTTGTTTCAAAGTAGGTCCATCTGTTTATTTATTTTTATAACATTTGCAATGCTTTGAAACATATCACTGTCACACTTGACCATCTTTGTAACCATCTGCAGACGAACGAGTAGTTACATATAAATCATTGTACTTAATAGCCAGAGTGTAGCAAGCTTTTTGCTAACACAATTTTTATAGCTACACATCTTCAGTTTCGTCTGTAGGTTGGTTGCTTTGTATCCAAATAATTCGATTAGAGAGCCGATTTCACTAAAATTCAAAATTAAGCTTTAAAGGTGTATTCTTGTAAGTCAAAAACATGAAACATTTAAATCTCTTGAAAATTAATTTCAAGAATGACATATTTTGTTAAAATTTTGCACATAATATTAAATATTGCGCGATTTAATTAATTTTATTATTTAACTTCTTGTTTTTGGTGAAATGTTGGACATTGTGCTGTGTGTGCAGCATTATTTTCTACTCTCTAGTCCGATTTTTTGTTTACAGTTTGGTTTATTTCTCAAATTTCGTGTAAAGCATTTACAGTATTCGATTTACTGTTGGGATATTACAGTATAAAAAGTTGCAATATCTTTGAAATGTAATAGTTGCTTCTTGCTTTCGAATCTTTTATCCCAAGCCATTTACACAGTTCTCATACCAATATTTTAATGAACAAAATGTTATTTCATTTTATATGAAAGTTAAGAAATTCGCATTTTATTATTTTCTGTACATAAACATCATAGGAAAAAATATGTACATAAACATCATAGGAAAAAATAAAAAATTGTATATGATGTAAAACTTGTTTCGGTCTTATTGGTGAATCAAGCCTTAAAAATCGGCATTTATCAGATTTTTTTTTCAGTCAAATCTTAAAGGGACTCACGGAAATTTTGAAGTTTTGATCAAGCATTAAAATTAACATCTAAGTTTATTAATCCAGTATCGTTTTATCTTTAAACCTGCTTGCATATAATTAAATAGAGTTTTGAGTTTTCATGTTTTCTTCTTATTCTACTAAGTAAAGGTTTGCATATATTATTGGTGCAATATAATCGACAGTAATTGATATGCAAAAACAGTTTGCTTTATACCATTCTTATAGTTAATATTAAAGAGGCTCTACCTATATCTTTTTGTCAACCAATTGATATAAACTTTACTTAATTATAAAGAGGACTATGAAAAAGGTAAATGGCAATAATTTCACCCAATGTAATATGCGTTTTGCTGGAGAAAAACAGGATTGAAAAGATCGGATTTTTGAAATTGTATTCATATTTGTTTTAGACAAGACGATTGCGGAGATTTTCCGATCTTATCCGTTTACAATCGGAACTACCTCGTCTGATTAGCGAAGAGTTCCGATCGATTCGTTTGCTATCGGAACTGCGCTGAATAGTTTGTAATCGCATTGCGCATGTCCATGAAAATCGTAAAAACTCGTAGTTCTCCGGCAGGAATAAACGGCTGGGCAGCATTTTATTCAAGATATTGTTTTGATCATAATTAATAATTTACAGAACTGGAATACGAACCATGTTTCTTCTTAGAATACTCATAAAATAGCTTTGTATACATATAAATGCAGTAATATTGAGTATTTAATATTTTACATTAAAAATAGCGTAGATATAGGTAGTGCCTCTTTAATGATTGAACAAATGCAAGTTATGTTGAAAAACTAATGGAGCGCCATGATTTTTAAAAAAATCAAAATTGCCGTGTGTCCCTTTAACATAGTAAGTGGTATGAATTAATGTTCCAATTTAAACACACTACGACAAAAGTTCTCAAATGAACATTCGTTATTCGTCTTTCTCTAATCGATACTTAAATTAGCCGCATTTTATTCTGCAGTAACTGAAAAACCTATATTTGCAAGTACTGTGGAACTGTTTCACCGTATTTTCAGAGCTCCTAAACTGTCCAGGATATCTTCATGAAATTTGCTACACATATTAAGCTAGTGGTTTGCGGTGCCTTTGATAAAATTTCAGTGTCATTTCATAGGAAGATTCAACATTTTGTCACAATGTTTTGTTTTCGGAGCTTTTCTTCAAAACTTCATGAAACTTCTTTACCAAACTAGTGCACTGTGATGCCTTTCAATAATCAAACTATCTCTAATTTTTACTCTACTGATCAAAGATCAGCAGCTCTTATGCCGTGGTGCGGTATCCGTCCATAAACATTTTTTGTTTGTAGCGACTACTTTTTGAAAACTATAAATGATATTGATGTGGGACTTTTTCTAAAATAATCAGCATGACATGAAGGATTTTCATGAAACTTAACATAAATGTTGCTCTTGATGTGTAGTTGCTCCTAACAAAATTTCATGTTGGCCGGAAATTCAAGATGGCCGCCATGGCTAAAAATAAGATTTAAATTATTTTTTTTTGTAGCAACTACTTTTTGAAAATTATAAGTGATATATTGATATGGGACTTTTTCTAAAATGATCAGCATGACATGATGTTGGTCCTTGTTGAAAAGTTATTTTGATTCGACATTAAACATGGTTGCCAGCAGCCATCTTTGTTTACATAGAGTTATATATAAAAACTTGTAACGACTACTCTGAAACTACTTGACAGATTTTCATGAAACTTCACAGGAATGCTGATCTAGCTTTCAGAACCTGCCAGTAGAGCTTCAAGGTCACTGACCTCTTGTTTTTTACCTTTCTATAGAAACAAAACCGTAAAGGCTGTCAAAGCAGTTCAAAAAAATTGGTTGTTCCCAGAGGTTAACTAAAACCTTTCAATGTATCAGTTATCTTCAAATTTAAAAAAAACCCAACCATATCCACCTTATGATCTTGTGCTTGAAATATTCATTTTCTGATATTAATATGTTTTGGTGTTTCCATGGAAACGATACAGATACAATTCATTCTTTTCATTCTTTTCAAAATTTAATTTTATGGAGCACAACTTCTAACACTTTATTGTGTCTTCATGAAACGTGATACATATATACCCCTAGTTATAGTATTGTGAGTGGATGTATGGAATTTTTATAATATCAATATTATATACCATTTGGAAACCAGATAGGACTTTTTTTATGCCCCCGAAGGGTGGCATATAGTAGTCACACCGTCGTCAGTCTGTAGAATTGTGTCCGGTCAAAAACTTATTGTGTGCGTACAAAGTGCTCACCACAACAAGATGACATGTCACGCGCAATATCCTGGTCAAGGTCACACTTACAGGTCAAAACCCTTCAAGATATCTTCATGAAACTTGCTAAACACATCAACCTAGAACGCTGGTGGTCTTTTGCTATATAGACATTTCTACGTACGTTTCAGTCGAATCCAGTTTGTTTAAAACATTTGTTTTGGAGCAGAACTCCCGTTAATGCAATGGTGTGTTGCTGTCTGTCTGTTGTTGTGAACGCAATAACTTTGGCAAGTGTTTTTTTTCACAAAGATTAATGTGTTTCCTTGATTCAGTAAGATTAGGATAAGTTGAGCAATAGTGATGCGTGAAGAGTTATTGCCCTTGATTATTAAAAAGTAAGCAAATTTCAGCTTGTGAAATTGAAAATTGAAAAGTTTTGTTGGAATAAGAGCGACGAATGTAAAAAAAACAAAATTATGACCCATGCATTACAGAGTTATTGCTCTAGGATTATCGAAAAAAAAAGCATATCTTGTGAACATGATTACCTTAGCAAACAGTTTATGTCTGACACGCCCTTATTTTCACCTCAGACTTTGTATAATGCAGCTATTCTGCCAACAACAGCCAATTTTTACAACATATGTGCACAGTTTCTAAACCTACTGATGACGAGGTATATATATATATAACTTATATGTTTTGAGAATCCAAACTCTATAGACACAATATGAACAGCTTTAACCAGCCAGACCAAACCCTAGAACTGGAGCGTCGAATTGAAGAGTTGCAATTCGTAATTGTAATTCATTTTACACATATTCAATCATGGATCACAGGTATTTTAAAAACCCATGAAAAATCCTGTACTTTTAATCAGTACATACTGGTGTACATTATTATATGACCTGAACACCTGGATGGAATTTTGATAAACAGTTTTGTAGTGTAAGTTTGCCTTTATTTGACGGGTGCAAGAAATAATTATTACGGTATTATTATGTCTGGTGTTAATATTTCAGCCTGGCTCATACCCAGACGGGGTAAGGGCAAAGATCATCAGAGCTGAAGTACATAAGATATTCATATTGCTTTAGCCCTAGCAATCAAAGGGAAACAACTTGTTAATTCATGTTGATATCTAGTTTCAGAGTTATTATCCCAGAGCTATACCAGTCAGAGAACAGTTGTTGTTCTGAAAGGGTCACTAAGTACACAATACTACAAAACAGATAAAGTCTGTCTCGGCTTGTTCGTTATTTAAAAACCCCAATGGGCTACATCCATCTTTGTGTTTAAATGAAACAACTCCCTGAGACCAGACTCTAAGTACTTATTATGTTGATATTTGAAATAAAAAGAATAGGCCTGTTTTGAAATCCATTTCTTACAAAGTTCATTAAAATACTAAATGCTGACTACTATCAAGCCCTCCGACGTTGCGACCTTCAACTGTTAGGATGTCATTTTAAATGTCAGAAAATGTCCAAAACAACAATTACGTTATTTTAAAGCAACGTTTTGTTCAAACAACAAAATGAAATTGTTAAAAACAGGATAAATCTGTATATTTTCTCCGTCTGGTTTTGAGAGATGGGCTTACAATGCAAGTTGTGAGAATTTATTTGTATTATGTTCAGTCTCTCAAAAATGTGTGTATTAAATACATACAAATCCATGTCGGATTAGAAATAAAATATTTCCAGCGGGTTTATTTTGTGAGAGATAAAAACATGGGTGTTTGGGACTTTAAACACATCTAAACCACAGGCCTATGGCCCTTGGTATCGACGATCTTTGTCCCGCCCACCAGGTATCGATCTGGGACAATATAAACCCGCTGGAAATACTTTATTTCTTAAATATACATTTAGAACTGTCAAAGTTGACATGTATATACATATTTCATATAGCCTAGGTGTATGCTTTTTAGCTCTACTGGCCAAGGGCCAGCAGAGCTTATGGGATGGTGTGTTGTCCGTCTTCCGTCGTCCGTCGTCCGTTAACTTTTGCTTGTGTACACTCTAGAGGCCACATTTCTGAAGCAATCATCATGAAACTTTGTCAGAATGTTTGTCTCAATGAAATCTCGGTCAAGTTCGAAAATGGGTCATGTGGGGTCAAAAACTAGGTCACTAGGTCAAATATTGGAAAAACCTTGTGTACACTCTAAAGGCCATATTTTTGACCCGAGCTTGATGCAACTTTGTCAGAATGTTTGTCTTAATTATATCTTGGTCGAGTTTGAAAATGGGTCACATGGGGTTAAAAACTAGGTCACTAGGTCAAATACTTGAAAAACCTTGTGTACACTCTAGAAGCCGTATTTCTGACCCAATCTTGATGAAACTTTGTCAAAATGTTTGTCTTAATTATATCTTGGTCAAGTTCAAAAATGGGTCACATGGTGTTAAAAACTAGGTCACTAGGTCAAACTTTGGAAAAACCGTGTGTACACTCTAGAGGCCATATTTTTGACCTGATCTTGATGAAACCTTGTCAGAATGTTTGTCTTAATAAAATCTCGGTCAAGTTCAAAAATGGGTCATGTGGGGTCAAAAACTAGGTCACTAGGTCAAATACTTGAAAAAACTTGTGTACACTCTAGAGGTCATATTTGTTACCCAATCTTGATGAAAGTTTGTCAAATTGTTTATCTTAATTATATCTTGATCAAGTTCGAAAATGGGTCACATGAAGTTAAAAACTAGGTCACTAGGTCAAATATTGGAAAAACCTTGTGTACACTCTAGAGGCCATATTTTTGACCCGAGCTTGATGCAACTTTGTCAGAATGTTTATCTTAATTGTTTGTCTCAATGAAATCTCGGTCAAGTTCAAAAATGGGTCATGTGGGGTCAAAAACTAGGTCACTAGGTCAAATATTGGAAAAACCTTGTGTACACTCTAGAGGCCATATTTTTGACCCGAGCTTGATGCAACTTTGTCAGAATGTTTGTCTTAATTATATCTTGGTCAAGGTTGAAAATGGGTCACATGGGATTAAAAACTAGGTCACTAGGTCAAATACTTGAAAAACCTTGTGTACACTCTAGAAGCCGTATTTCTGACCCAATCTTGATGAAACTTTGTCAAAATGTTTGTCTTAATTATATCTTGGTCAAGTTCAAAAATGGGTCACATGGTGTTAAAAACTAGGTCACTAGGTCAAACTTTGGAAAAACCGTGTGTACACTCCAGAGGCCATATTTCTGACCCGATCTTGATGAAACTTTGTCAGAATGTTTGTCTCAATGAAATCTCGGTCAAGTTCAAAAATGGGTCATGTGGGGTCAAAAACTAGGTCACTAGGTCAAATACTTGAAAAAACTTGTGTACACTCTAGAGGTCATATTTGTTACCCAATCTTGATGAAATTTTGTCAAATTGTTTATCTTAATTATATCTTCATCAAGTTCGGAAATGGGTCACATGAAGTTAAAAACTGGGTCACTAGGTCAAATATTGGAAAAACCTTGTGTACACTCTAGAGGCCATATTTTTGACCCAAGCTTGATGCAACTTTGTCAGAATGTTTGTCTTAATCATATCTTGGTCAAGTTTGAAAATGGGTCACATGGGGTTAAAAACTAGGTCACTAGGTCAAATATTGGAAAAACCTTGTGTACACTCTTTGCCAAAATGTTTGTCTTAATTATATCTTGGTCAAGTTCAAAAATGGGTCACATGGTGTTAAAAACTAGGTCACTAGGTCAAACTTTGGAAAAACCGTGTGTACACTCTAGAGGCCATATTTTTGACCCGATCTTGATGCAATTTTGTCAGAATATTTGTCTCAATTATAGCTTGCTAAAGTTCGAAAATGGGTCACACAGGGTAAAAAATTGGTCACTAGTACACTCTAGAGGCCATATTTCTGACCCGATCTTGATGAAACTTTGTCGAAATGTTGTCTTAATTATATTTTGGTCAAGTTCGAAAATGGGTCCCATGGGGTCAAACACTAGGTCACTAGGTCAAATACTTGAAAAACCTTGTGTACACTCTAGTTTAAAACTACGTTCAATTTGATCAGTTGTCACAGGGAACTTTAGGGAAGAATAACCTTATTTATAATTAACAAGAGTGGAAACAACAAAGGTCCTTGTAAGAGATAACCATATTTATCAATTATCTTGCGGTGTGGGAATGTAATAAAGACATGATATATTTATCATATTACACTAGTGTAATAAATATGCAAATGAAGGCTTTTTCATTATTCAGTCTTTTCTGTTCAGAATCGGAATTGCCTTGTCGATTTTCGTAACGTTTCAAACACCGGATTACAGAGAAGGTAAATTCTCCTCACAATTACTACACAGGAATTATGCATCCTTCTGTTTTAAATTTGTGAAAACTTAAAACTTTAAATGTACCTGCATACTGTATAATATTAAACTTTTAACTTATTTTATCATTGCACTAATCCGAGCCTTCTCTGACCTTACCAGCCCTTTTTACGATTTTTGATATTTCATCTGGCTGTGTACGGTCAGAGGAACTCCTACTGTAAAAACACGGGGATCTAACAGGAGCTATCACGGGAGAGGAGCTACCCTCTTGGTTTTAAATCAATATATCTATATAAGTATTCCTATAAAGCCGCAATAAAAAAAAATGCTTTTAGGGTCAGAGAAGGCTCGGATTTATATATATGCACATATCAATGCCAGACTGTACCTGGGAATAATAACTAAAGATGCCGATTTATAACAATTGTGAACACTTACACAGGTCTATGATTCTTTGAATAAAGAAGCTTCGTCAAATGTTGATATCGATCTAAGTTTAAAGGCTCGGATTATCTTGCCTGGGGTAACAATTGCAATACATAATAGGGCCGGCCCTGAGGTGTAAACAAAAACCTAGAATTATGTCCATGTACAAAAGAGCGGATTGGGAAGGCTTTGAACAGCACATGGCTGATTTCAAAGAGGAGTTCATGGTAAGTTATGAAGAAAAATCTGTAAATAAGTTATGGGTTGAATTTAAGCTGGCCATTCAAACAAGTATTTCAACTATGTACCCCAAAAGACCATCAACAGTAAACCCTCACTCCCCTGGATGACTCAGGATATAAAAAGAGTTATACGAAAGCGGGATAGCTTATTCCAGATATATAAAAGGTACAGAACACCAAAGGATAGACAAGCTTTCTTTGATGTTAAACATGCAGTGAAATGTAAATTGAAAGAAGCCCATGATGCCTACATTGACTCTATTCTTGGACTTTCATATAACGAGGATCCAGAAAATAGTAAGTCATCCTTAACTTCCAAGAAATTGTTTTCCTTACTCAATAATTCCAAACAAGACTCCACAGGAATATCCCCTCTTTTGAAAGATGGTAAACTGTGTACAGACAACACAGGAAAGTCAAACATCTTGAACCAACAGTTCAACTCTGTGTTTACCCCAAAAATCCCTCTTCGACTCCAACAGTTGTCTGGGACGGCCGTACAAGACTATACTGACCAAGGTAAGCTACCAGCCACTTCTGTTCCAGAGCAAGCCAGGAATCGGCACCCAATAATGCAAAAAATCATTCTCTCTGTGAATGGAATTGTAAAGCTGCTGAAAGACTTGAACCCCCACAAAGCAGCCGGTCCAGATAATATAAAGCCCCTGGTGCTACAGCAGCTCCGTGACCAGATAGCCCCCATTATTCAGGTAATTTTTCAAAAATCTATTGACTCCGGAAGAGTTCCAAAAGACTGGAACAGTGCAAATGTCTGTCCACTTTTTAAAAAAGGTGAGAAATACGACGCTGCTAACTATCGGCCTATTTCTTTAACCTGCATTTTATGTAAAGTTCTAGAGCATATCATTGCCTCGAACGTTGTGACACACCTGGACAAACACAGCATACTGTACGACTTGAAGCATGGGTTCCGCTCTAAACGGTCATGCGAGACACAGCTGATTATGCTGGTTGAGGACCTGCTACGAAACGCAGCAGATGGGCACCAAACAGACCTCATTTTGCTTGACTTTAGCAGGGCATTTGATAAGGTAAATCACGAAAAACGTTTGCTCAAACTCCACCAATATGGAATCAGAAGCAATACGTACCTTGCAATGGATCAAATCTTTTCTATCAAACAGATTGCAGCAGGTAATAATTGAAAATGAAGAATCAGACCCGGTACCAGTTACTTCAGGTGTACCCCAAGGCTCAGTACTAGGTCCGATCCTATTCTTGATCTACATAAATGATCTACCTGACAACATAAAGTCCAAAGTAAGACTATTCGCAGATGACACTGCAGTGTATCTGGCTGTTTCTAGTTTAAAAGATGCTCAACTTTTGCAGCACGTCCTCAACAAACTCTCTCTTTGGGAAGATGAATGGGATATGGAGTTTAATCCAGGTATGTGTATTCTTATTCAAATTACACGGTCAAAAACTCCTATCCCATCAACATACATACTACATGGTCAATTACTGGAAACAGTCAGCAGTGCCAGATACCTTGGTGTCAACATCAGCAGCGATCTTACCTGGAACAACCATATTCAGAAGGCAAGTACATCTGGTAACAGAACTCTGGGTTTCATAAAGCGAAACATCAGAAGCAAAAACCCAGGTATAAGAGCAACCGCATACAAAGCACTAGTCCGCCCAGTGATAGAGTACTCCTCCCCAGTGTGGAGCCCGTATACGAAACACAATATAGACAAGTTGGAGATGGTGCAAAGAAGAGCCTCGAGGTGGGTACACAATGATTACTCCTATCAATTCAGTGTCACAACTATGCTAAATAACCTGAAATGGCGCTCTCTCGAGGACAGACGTTCCGACGCCTGACTTCGCCTATTTTTCAAAATCATCCATGGGCTAGTTGCCATCCAAATGCCGTCATATGTCCAGCATCCCTTGAGACTATCTAGACTGTCACATCCATTAGCTTTTCGTCAAATACACACACGCGTTGACTATTACAAGTATTCATTCTTTCCGCTTGCTGTGGTACAATGGAACAGCCTAGCTGCCGACTAGCATTGCCATGCAGCCTAGCTTAGATTCGTTCAAGCCGGCAGTTTGCTCTGTTAGCCACCAAATGCCATAAATTAAAACGCTGTCTTTTATCTTTTAAATATCACTTCGTTCTTCATCGAACTTTTAACATACATAACACTTTCATCTTTATTTCACCTTCTTCTTATTTTACTCTTTCTTTTATCATCTTTTACATTACTCACAACCGCACAGACGCGCACCTGAACATAATCTTCGAAAGAGGGTGATGCAGTATCCATAGCAGATTAACGTTTACATTCAGGCGCGTAGCGTGCCATACTCATTTACTCACGTGAGTAAACTTTTCAAACGAAGGCTTAAAAAAATAAAAAAAATAAAAATTCGAAAAACGCAATAAAAAGGTGAGCCTAAGGTGGGGTACAAGTAACATGCCGAGTCTGAAATGTTAAAGGGACACTGTCCGTAAGTAAGCAGATATTGAGCATAACCAAATAACTGTCTGACTTTTATTCAGTGAAATATATACATGAAAACATGAGCATAGACACTAAGAAGTCTGTAGTAATACGTTCGTGAGTTTGAAAAAAAAGAAGCTTAAATCATTATTTGTAAATAAAGTGGGACCCCCACCGTATTTACCTTTTCTGCGATCACGTGGCTTCCATTCGCGCATTAGGTTTTGACCATAGTATTTAATGCATAATATGTACGCTCAGTCGGGAGCTAGGTCGACCACTTTAAGCTTCCTATTATTACCACTAGTGTAATTTTAGTTTGTTCTGCGAGTTCAAACGCCCGAAATGGTTTCTCTTTTTTTTGTACCGCGATTGAATTCCGTCAAACAATCCTGCTTTAATCAGTAAATATTCAGTAATGTTTGCGAACATAATTAGTGTGTGTTTTATAAGCTAAAAGTTACGGACAGTGTCCCTTTAAGAAATAATGGTATTTTCGACATGATTTAAATCTTTCATCCTGACCCGAAAATGCACATGAAGTCACGTACGAGCGTTTATTTTTAAAAAAAAACCCGCACCTATCCCCCGTGAGTAATTGAGAGTTTGTTCACGCTACGCCTGACATTATGGTCAATGTGGGATTAATATATAGTCCTATCATCAAGGGAGACTTGAGCATTTTTTTTAAAGAATTTGACAAGCCAAAAAAGCACAATGTTGCATAGCAACTGTTGCATAGATGCACGAACTGTTGCATAGAAACTAGACAACAGTTGCCATGGCACGGGTGCAATAATAATTTGATTTTAGAAACGAATTGTTCGTGTTTACCATGACGTGTAATAATGGGGTAAAATAAGCAAACAAACTCGTTTTGTGAAAAATATTCTACCATATTAGGTTTCCTATTATCCAACAAGATAACAGTTCAGCACAGTAAAACTTTACTGCGAGGCGTCTATCATGGCCTCCTCCGCTACTATTGATTTTACGCAAACAAAATCAGAGATATTATCCGAATTAGAAGGCAATCAATTTTACAAGAACATAAACAATCAATTGGATGAAATATATTCTAACACAAAAGATACAAATGATACTGATCAATCAAACAGGTGAGTAGGAGTTAGACATTGTCATTGGTTTTCGCAAGTAAATTTGTAAACAAGTTGTGAAATGTTGGCTGGTTTTCGATCTATTAATAGTAGGAAATTGACAAATGGCTGAATTGGTATAGGAGTCTGTGGTGTGTGTGTGTGTGTGTGTGTGTGTGGAGACTCCCCCCCCCCACAACCCCCCCACAACCCCCCACAACCCCACCCCACCCCCATACTATGTTCCGACCTGGGGGAACGTATTTGTGCTGTATCTGTGTTTGTGACCCAAAAAAAAAAGAAGATTTATACATTCTCTCTTTCTATTGATATTGCACACTGTCTGTCCTATAATGGTATGATGAAGGGTGGTGGCATGTTAGAAATATTTACATATATATATATATCCAAATATCAAAAAGGGAAAAAAAGTGAAATTTGTCTACTGACTGGGCCACCGATTAAAACTATTTACAAGAAGTAGGTCAGAGGTTTAACTGTTAACCTCTGCCTAAGTGCTTAAATTGGGGATTTGAACCCCTCTACTTTCTCAGCGGAGACAGTTGCGGGGCTGAGATTATTCCACAGCGGAATTGTTCTCGGGAAGTATGAGTTTCCAGGGAGTACGTTATAGGGAGGAGAAATGGGTTCATAAACGCTCTAGTTTATCGATTTATGTTGTCGCGCTAGAACGCCGCCATTTACTATTTTATCGATACAGGTAAATCGATCGTAAGCGCGTTACATTTGAAAAGTTAAAATTTCGGCCAACATCTCAAATTAGGCAGTTTTTACAGCCCCTTTTTACGGCTTTCTGTTATAATCAACATCACGAAATTACATTATTGGCAAAGATAAATATGTCTACTATTCACTTTTTGTTATTATTAATGCCTAATATAACCCATACTTCGTATCTCGTTTGCAATAGCTTCACACCATTTTTAATTCTATAAAATTAAAAATTTAGCTGATATCTCAAAAGGCACATTTTCATCACCTCTTTTTAGGCTTTGTCTTATAATCACCACCATGAAATTACCTTCTTTACAAAGATAAATATGTTTACTATTCACTTTTTGTTATTATTAATGCCTAAATAACCCGTAGTCTCGTATCTCGTTTGCAATAGCTATACACTGTCACGATTTTTTATTTGGCGCAGAGTGGCGCCATCTTTGTTACACGGAACCGTCTGGTAAAATGTGCTTTTAAACATGCAAACAAATACACGCTCTGTATCAGAGGACACAATGTAAATAAATAATACTTATGTTTACATTTAGCACCTTTATTGAGTTTGTAAGTGTAATAATTTATAAGAATTTGCTGTTTTTCACACACTCGCGAAACAACCGGAAATAGTCATTTTCACGGAGTAGTGAAACACATGCGCGACAACATAAATCGGCAAAACGAGCCCGTTTCTCCTCCCTATAACGTACTCCCTGGAGTTTCTAAATACATTTGTGTAGGCACTTGGTCTGATGTATTGATACTCATGATTCGCTCTTATTCGTCAGGAGGTGGGTTTTGGGAGTTATATTTTTCTTTATCTTTTATGACCAGGTCTCTGTTAAAATAGGAAGAGTTGATTACAAATATTACAATATGGTATCAGTTATTTACAGAACTTGTGTTGCTAAAGTCACCAGATTCCATCAAAGATGACATTAGCTACATTCCGTCAAACTTAAATGTGACATTAGCAACATTAATATTTCTTTGTAAACACTCTAAAGACGAACTTTGAAAAGCTTTTCTATCCAAAACCTATACAGTCTGGATTTATAACTGTAAATGAAAATGGTAGATGTTATTGCAAATATTACAATTATGTCAGTTATTTAATAAAACTTTTGTTACCAATGTCTTCAAATTCCATGAAGCTTTCTGTCAAAAATTACATTAGCTACATTCCGTCAAACTTATATGACATTATTTTAAGCAACAATAATATTTTTTTGTAAACCCTCTTAAGATGAACTGTAAATCAAAATATGAAGAAGTTTTATTAAAATCTAAAATTTCACACATTGATGGGAGCTAATGGTGCACTCTTAATATATGGAATATGTCTGCAGTAATCATCTCTTTTAGCTTTGTACTAACTTTTTATAATGGTCATGGATGTCAGGGTTCTTTGACCTCCTGGCCTTATGGAATAACTTTTCCCTTTTGTGTATATATGAGTAATTTTATGGTTAGGCCAAAAAAAAAAAAGGTGTTTCCTATTGCATGATCTAACAAAATAGGGTAGGTATTTTCTTCTTTTTTTTGGAGCAAGATGTTGTGAAATTCTACATGTATTTATCTCATAAACCCCATACAAGTTGATGATACAACTGAAAGTTTCTCTGTGATGTCAGTTTACCTCGATATATTGTGATAAATCATTTTTCAGAACAATTTTTTTTTTTTTTCATAAGAAGTTTTAGGGTCGGCGCTTTAAAAATTGGGTCGGTCGATCAGGCCACAGGAAACAAGTGTTGTTGTTTTTGGCCTTAGGTCAATCCAGGGGCAGCTTTTGTCATTTTTGATGGAATGAAGGTATTAATAGTACCCAGCAGGGTTGTCTTGAAGTCATGCCAAAGCTCATTAACTGGGATTTGACTGTGTGCTAATGACTGGAAATTTTCCCGATACTGCCTCCAGTGGTCTTTAAGCCCTTCCATGTTGGCATTTTTGTATCTATAGGAAAATCTATCTAGGTGTTTGCCTGATCCGTTTTGCCTTGATGTCATACTCGACGGAAACAATATCACATATAACCTGTTCCAGTCTACATCTCCACAGTTAAAATCCCCACCAATGCAAACATGGGCATTTCTTGATAAAGATTCATTGAATTCGTCAAGTTATTCAGGATTTGTCTGGCGGTCGGTTAAAGGAACATAGATTTTATAGGGTTTTGCATCCCACAATCTTGCACCAGATAATTTCACAGTTGGTGCTTAATTCTGGTACTTCTACACAGAGAAGGTCCTCCCTATAGGCTGTAACACTCCACCATGTGGATCTCCAACTCTGTCCCTATGGAGCACATCGTAGTTCTGGGGAAATATTTCGGAATTTTGTATGTCAGGAGAAAGCCAGGACTCATTTCCAAATATAATGTCTGGATTGGCTTTCAATAATCGTACAAAATTCAGCTTTTTATTTTTAATAGATTTGCAGTTCATGATAAGAAACGTTAAGGAATGGTTAACCTCTGCGTTTTTCTTTTTACATTTTTGCTGTCGCTGGGCTATGGGAGACGAAGCAGCGTTTGGTAGGCCTATTTTCAGTGGCAACAGGGCTATCAGGCAGTATTGACAGGGATTCAAAGTGGTTGCTTATGTCAAAGTCCAATAACGAATCAAAGAGGGCTGTGGAAAAATGGGATATGTATAACTTTTATTAGGATATTAAGTCATTGTTTCTTACAAACAGGCTCAACTTGTAAGTAAGAAAGTGTTAATTCTTGTGGTTGGAGTTATGCAGTACTGGTTCTTACCAGGAAAAAGTGGGTGGTCTGCCTACACCACTAAAAATCTACCGTCATACATAACCTAACATGCTGGAAAATGTTCTTAAAGGGCCTGGAGGCATTCTGCAAGAATAATGGGTGGCAGTCGAAATACTAGTAAAACCATCATAGCATGTTTTTTTTATTGCATATTTAATATACTTTATGTACTAAACTGGGCCCCATAAAATAATCGATTTAAATATTGTTGATGAGATATTTTGGGTCGGGAAAACTCAATGACTCGGTTAGTTTTTTGGTGCATAAATCATTAATATTAATTCATATAATGCTTTAATGCTATAATAAATTCCTGTTTTGTGATCGTACTACACTTTTATTTAATAATATGTACAACTGCTAGCAATATGACTGCCATATGAATTACTATTGATGATTTAACAACAAAAATACACCAAGTCTTGTGTTTTCCAGTCCAAACATTTTCATAAATAACAAGGCAAGCATAAAAAAGCTGCTGATAAGTAAATAAACATGACTGTGTGCCTATGAACTTATAGGAATGCAAATAATTGTTTGTATAATTAATGAAAATCTGAGAGTTATCAAGCTGAAATAAGTGTTGCCGTTTTTATCAAAAGCAATAACTACGCAATGGATGCATCAGTGGTAACATGTGAAACTTGGCCAATGTCTTACTGATATAATTCTTAATGAAGTTTAAAAAAATAACAATACAGACTTTTTAACGTTTCTGCTTGACAGCCTCCATCAGAATTTAATTTTCTGATATAATCTTTCAAATGCAAATTGATAAAATATCAAAAATCATTTTAAGTGACGGTGTGGACAAGCTGATTTTTTCGCTTCTTTTTACCATTATAAATAAAACCGATATAACGCTAAACTTTGTCTTTATATATTCATGGATTCAATAAATTTCATGGGTCTTCTTCATCTATAAAAATACTTTAAAAGAGTTGCACTTATTCTATTCCAATACTAACGATTTCATTCTGCTCCGTAAACATCCCGTACACATAAAGATGCCGGAAACATTGCCTCATTCTACACTGAGTAGACTGATCTACGAAAACTTCAAATCCACAGGCGAAACGGTAACCTTTGATCATTCCAAAATATGGTTTATACCATTCAAACCACATCACATGGCATATATGTATGGTCAAGTTTTTGAAATGAGTTCTTTAGGAATTCAAGTTGTAAAGCATGCTTATCACCAACTACATGATTCACAGTCTGTTAACCATAGACATATACAAAACCCATATAAGGCTCAGCTGCCAAATGCAACCAAACTTAATTTGCCGCTTATTCCATGCATGTCCACATTTCACAATGTGTGGGTTTCCTCTTGTATTTATATTCACACCAATTACTCTTCCAGATTGCCTCCAGTCCCTTTAAGCACAAGTTCAAACAGTTCAAATGTACTTCCAGATTGCCTCCAGTCCCTTTAAGCACAAATTTAAACAGTTCAAATGTACTTCCAGATTGCCTCCAGTCCCTTTAAGCACAAGTTCAAACAGTTCAAATGTACTTCCAGATTGCCTCCAGTCCCTTTAAGCACAAATTTAAACAGTTCAAATGTACTTCCAGATTGCCTCCAGTCCCTTTAAGCACAAATTTAATGTAAGCACAAGTTCAAACAGTTCAAATGTACTTCCAGATTGCCTCCAGTCCCTTTAAGCACAAATTTAAACAGTTCAAATGTACTTCCAGATTGCCTCCAGTCCCTTTAAGCACAAATGTAAACAGTTCAAATGTACTTCCAGATTGCCTCCAGTCCCTTTAAGCACAAGTTTAAACAGTTCAAATGTACTTCCAGACAGAACAATGCTTGACAGTTTTAAAAAAAATGCACATTACAGGTGTAAGAAAAATGTGTACAGAATTGTAAATGTATCTGTTACTTTTTGAAAGGTGGTTATCATGGGCAAGAAGTGACAGGAACTTGAAGGTGATATCGGCAGACGTGCCGCAGAACATCCTGCCCAATGGCTATGAAGGGAGATTGCATGATGTGAAGGTGTTTGTTAAGTATGGACCTGATGATGATGTGTACGACAATAACAAAGCCATCCGAGACAGGGTAGGTTGATCATAGAGCCATGTTTATAATTTTCACATGACATCATTAAAGTGTCCCTATACTGCCATCAACAGGCAGAGTTTACAACACGTATACCGCTTCTAAACCTACTGACCACAAGTTATATATACTACTCAAAATTTGCCAAGGATCACTTTTTTGCTGTCTAAATTTCTTGCTGAAATAAATAACATTATTTCTGTTTTACATGAAATTATTTAGGTCTGTGTATGGTCATGTGATCTCATGACTTGATTCAAATTATGGAATTGATAGAAGTATCATTGAAATTAATATTATTATTGTGAATTAATTTCTAATAAAATTATATGGAAGAATAAAAGTGATCATCAGCAAATTTTGAGTATATACATATATACATATATAACTTACATATTTTGAAAAGCCAAACTTTATAGATATAAACGCTTTAACCAGCCAAACCAAAACCTCAAAAAGGAACTTCAATTTAAGAGTTACCAACTGCTAATTTAAAAAAAGGGTTTTGTCCTGGCATGTATATGGTTTAAACATATTTTATTGCATTTTTTTAACAAAGTATGCAAATGGGTTGGGCCACAAGTTCTTACAACTTTAGTTACGGCCCTTCCTGGCATGTATAGAATAGAAAAAAAACACTCGGTCTGTCAGTTATTTGTTTCTGAGGAGTTTTAATTTTTGTGTTCATTTTTAGTGCATGAACTTGATATAAACACTGGTTTTGGCTTTTTTTTTTATAAAAAAAATAACTTAAAAAGCATTTATTGCTGCGAAAATGTGCTCATCGAATAATCAGGATAAGCACGTGGAGGAAATCACGGACAATGGACATTTTCCAGCCATTCTTCTTTGTCACAACTGCTTTACCGTATATATATATATATTGATTTGATGTATCGCATTAGGTAGCAAGAGGCAACTGTTTCCTGGAGTTGACAAACAAGGCCCCGCGGACATCCTGTGTCCTACAGGCCATGAAGAAGTTTACAGGGGGACTCGGAGACGACGACGATCGCG
This sequence comes from Cyrtodaria siliqua, assembly GCA_037043455.1. Classification (NCBI taxonomy): domain Eukaryota; kingdom Metazoa; phylum Mollusca; class Bivalvia; order Adapedonta; family Hiatellidae; genus Cyrtodaria; species Cyrtodaria siliqua. Next base: position 52,260 of record JAWPHD010009404.1, on the reverse strand, counting down.
AGTCTGGGGATGACACAGTGTGGCAGAAATATTTTACCAAGGTGAGAACTAATGTACATGTCCTGATTATTGAGGTAGATAGCAAAGCAAGAAACATGTAGCATGTAGTAAGCTATTGTTATTATTGATTGAATTACACTGTATTTTGTGATTAAAGTACACCTTTTTGTGTCACCTGCAGGGTTCTCAATAAGAACCGGCCGCCGGCCGATATGATGGCTTCAAATGGCATTTGGGCCGGTTCAAAATCGTTCAAACATTTTTTTTTAAAAAATAATAAAAAAAAAAAAATGAGGACAGTGACATGGATAGTATGTGTTATTGAACTTTGTAGAGATAATGGAAAGTATTTGTTGTTGAATTTTGTAGTTATGTGGATATGTGGTGTTCAGAATACAATTTTCAAATGGATATGTTTGTTGAAGTTTGGAAAATAAATATAATTGTCAACATACTGCACTACCTCTAAATACAGATACAACTACTGCACAGCAGTACTTGTATCTGCATATAGAGAAATATTGCTTATAAAATTGCACTTTAAAGTATGATTTAAAAGGCATTCAAAATAGCCCAAAATGCAGGAAATGACGCGCTCAATTTCAAAATTTTCCGGGGAGGAACCCCGCAGCCCACACGCCTAGGCCTGTTACTTTTTTCAAAAAAGCCTGTTCAGCCAAAGGTTATTGAGAACCCTGACCTGCATAGCATGGCAGACACTTAGGGATTACTTTGTCTGTTGTCTGTCATCCGTCCGTCACATTGTAACCTAACCTTGGCGACAACCAGAAAAGTATTCGACCTATGTTCATAAAACTTCACATATATCTTTATCTTACTTCAAGGAATGTTGATACACATGTCCAGTAACTCTGACTTTCATTTTGGCAGAGTTATGCCCCTTTTCATAAAACTTTAACATGTGTCAACTTAACATCCCTATACATGTATGTTGTTATTCTACTAGCCATTAGAAGAGACGGACTTTATCATAGCGACCATGAAAGCCAACGGAGAAGCTGCTCATCTAAGTTGTGTTCAAATTGACGGCGAAAATATCTTGTGTGGAGGTTCGAAGAATGTACACTTGATGTTTAGAAATAATGGTGAGTAATGATAAATTTCTATTTTCTGTAGTTGCCACAGAATTATTAGCTCACCGTGCTCAAGGGTGAGCTATTGTGATCGCTCGTCGTCCGTCAGTCCATGCGTCCGTGTGTCCAGCCACAATTGCTTTAAACGACTTCTCTGAGAACTTCATAGGAATGAACCTTGAGTGGTCTTCTGCTCTCAAGATTGTTCAAATTATGGAAATCCATGCAGAACTCTGGTTGCCATGGCAACCAAAAGAAAAAAGCTAGTTAAAGTTAAAAATCTTTTCTAAAACTACTGCCTCGATTTCAGAATAATTTCGTAGAAAGGATGTTTGGGTGACCCTCTACCTAGATTGTTCAAGCAGCGTTGATTCGTCAAAAACATGGCTGCCAGGGTGCACGGCAGTTTCCCTATATAATTATATGGAAAACCTTTTTCTTGTCTGAAACCTCTTGATGGATTTAAAAATAATTTCACGGAAATAATGTTTGACTGGACCAAGCTTGTTGAAGCGGGTTGATTCTTCAAAAAACATGTCCACCAGAGGGCGGGGCTTATTTTTGCTGTATTGCTATATGGAAATCTTAAAAAAAAATCGTCTGAAACTGCTTGATGGATTTCAAATTAATTTCATAGAAATGATGTTTGGGTGGGCCTCTATCAAGAATGATCAAGCCGGGTTGATTCGTCGAAAAACATGGCCACCAGGAGGCGGGGCTTATTTTTGCTATATTTCTATATGGAAATTTTTAAAAAATCTTCTCGTCTGAAACCGCTTGATGGTTTACAACTTAATTTCACAAAACTGATGTTATTGTGGGCCTCTATCAAGATTGTTCAAGCACTGTACCTATGAAGTTTCATAATGGTAGGTCTCATACTTTTGGAGTTATCATGCGAAATGCGAAAAGTTTACGGATGGACGGAAAAACCCAAAAAAGAAATATAAAAAGATCGGACAGGGAAAGTAGCATTCAAGGAGGACAGTAAACCACAAAATACAGAAACAAAAACGCAAACAGACAAACAAGAATGCAAAAGCAATAATAAATGCAAACGACATCACAAACACAAAAAGGGTTGACAATAGGGCTACCGCCTTGGAACAATAGGGCTACCGCCTTGGAACGGTCAAACCATAATATGTCTCGTTTTTCAAACGGGCCTATAATTACTAAAACTAAAAAATAATAATTCCAATGCTTGACAGGCTCTGTTTGTGGATATTTAGATTTTGGTACTTAGCTTCAGTACGACTTTCTTTCTTAATTGCAATCATTCATGGCAGCACACAATATTTATTTCATTTTCAGATGATATCAAGAAGTATGTAGAACCCAGATATCGCATAGCTACAGAAATTTGTCATACTGTCATGGACTTTCTTGAAAACATGTCCAAAGATAAGAAACAGAGGTATGGTACTTGTATATGGATTAAATACAATAAATCAAAATTAGAATTGTTTTTTTACTTAGACAAAATTAGAAATGTCTGATCTTTATGAAATAATTTGGTTTTATTAATTCTCACTGTATTATAGGTTATTGAATTTGTATGGCTAACTATTACTTGGAACGAGTTGTTTTGGCAAAGGACGACAAGCTTGCGAGTCGTCCTGCGCCAAAACAACTCGTTCCAAGTAATATTTAGCAATACAAATTCAATAACATTTTTATTGTATACTTTCATATTGTTTTCGATCAATGTTAATTGTATGACTTACTTTTCATTGTATTTGTGTTGTTTTTATAGCTTTTGCTGGAATTCCTATCTTGTCATTCAGTTTCATTTTGTGTGGATGATTATTTTGCGCGAAAACGACGTCGACGTCGGATGATGTCATTAAAAACATCAAGCGATTTTCTAAAGTTTGTTTACCATTCGATAACGTTAAAAACAGTGGGTGAGTGACCATTTCAATTATTTTATCAATTTCTGCCATAAAAGGTTGGAAAAAAACACGTATTTTTTTGTTGACACTATAGGAAGGATTCCGTTATTTTATTTGAAAGTAGTTCCTTATTTCTAGTTCGTGGCTCTTAGCAAGAACGAGAAAAAGTTCCGGTGCAATATCAATGTGTGCAATATCATAGAATATTGCACACTTAGCTCAGTGCAAACTAAACGGGACAATATAAAAGTATACAATACATGAGTATACTGTACTTAGTAAACTGTATGCAGGATAATTAAAAAAATGATTCACAGTTTTTATGCCAGCAGTAAATGACAGATTCCATTAAGTTTTTTATACCTTCGCTTTCACAAAGTTAAGTTGGAGCTTTATAAGAATCACACTGTCCGTAACATTGAATAGCATTCCGCTGAGTCGCAACCCTTAGCACATTTTTATTTTTTGCATTTCTCAAACATGATAGTTCCCAAACTTGATATACACATAACAACTGATGTCGTTGTGTCTCTTTACATCACACATTCTTGATTGCCTAATTTAATACAGAATTATTGCCCTTTGTTGGACTTTGAATTTTTCGCTCTAATAGTGTATATCCCTTAACACATTTTTCTCAAAGAGATGGAATAGATTGTTCCCAAACTATATATACACATAACAACTGATGACATCATGTCCCTCTACATCACACATTGTTGATTGCCACGTTCCTTACATAATTATTGTCCTTTTGTTTGACTTTAATTTTTCCAGTCTAATATTGCATAATGAACTTCATGTGCCTTTCACTTCAAACATTTTAAAAGTGGGGGTATTCATCACCTTCAGGTTCATTGCTTTTCACTATCAAGTTCTTTAGGCTCAGTACGAAAATGCAAAATAGCTCCACAAAGTTTCGCCATTCTTTGGTTCCTATCCTAGAAAACTTGATAGTACTGAGGAAGATATATATCTTTATGTACCAGTACTGGCAGTAATGAACACGTTTTTTTCTGGATTAAGTGGTGGTTCCTAGTTACGATTATGGGCACGTGTTGCACGTTCTATGTGTTTGTTGCAAAGTAAAAACGATACAAAATGTAGCAGAATGCATCATGTCCCAGCTCATGGACTCTGTTACTATTTAAAGGACAATGTATGCCAAGAGGATATTGTGCTTTCCAAAATATTCAAAATGTAGAAATTTTCTTTTACTAATATTCAAAATGCAGAAAATATTATTTTACTACAATTTGTTGTACATGTTTAAGAACATTGATCATATTCTATCTTTAAAATGTGTTTTTATTTATTTATCTAGAAGATTTAACCGGGTTTCAAAAAATTGCATTTTTGGTAATTTTGTAGATTTTATACCTTTCTGGGCAAGTGTCTGGGCAAGTGTTACAGAGTGCACCTCTGAGCACACACAGTTTTCAGGCTGATGATTTGTCCCTATCAATTACTTGTTTAACCAAAAAGTCAGCTGTGCACGAGGATGCACTGTATACATGTTTTTCCAAGACCTAAAACTGACTGAAAACTGCTAAAATTGAACAAAAATGTATTTTTTTGAAAGAAAAAGTATTGTTGTGAGGCTATTTAACTTATTTAAAATACCCGTCCAATGTAATGTAACATTTACTTTATTTCAGGTTCCTGTCATTTCTTGTGGCTACCAGATACACAGCTGTGTTTGAGATATTGTCACCACTACACCAACATGTTGTTAATCTTTCTTATCTAAAAAGGTGTGTACTCTAAACCAAATTGCTAAGAACCTACCAAAGAATATGTCAATAATTATGGCTCCCCCACACAAAGTGTGGTAGGGGAGCCATATTGATTTTGTACTTTCTGTCTGTTTCTCTGTAGTTCTGTCTGTGTCACAAACGATGTCCGATCAATAACTACAGAATGGTTGGACCTAGGGTCCTCAAACTTGGAAGGATGGTTGGTCATGACAAGTAGATGACCCCTATTGATTTTGGGGTCACTAGGTCAAAGGTCAATGTTGCGGTGGCATTGACTATCAAAACGATGTCCGATCAATAACTACAGAATGGTTGGACCTAGGGTCCTCAAACTTGGAAGGATGGTTGGTCATGACAAGTAGATGACCCCTATTGATTTTGGGGTCACTAGGTCAAAGGTCAATGTTGCGGTGACATTGACTATCAAAACGATGTCCGATCAATAACTACAGAATGGTTGGACCTAGGGTCCTCAAACTTGGAAGGATGGCTGGTCATGACAAGTAGATGACCCCTATTGATTTTGGGGTCACTAGGTCAAAGGTCAATGTTGCGGTGACATTGACTATCAAAACGATGTCCGATCGATAACTACAGAATGGTTGGACCTAGGGTCCTCCAACTTGGAAGGATGGTTGGTCATGACAAGTAGATGACCCCTATTGATTTTGGGGTCACTAGGTCAAAGGTCAATGTTGCGGTGGCATTGACTATCAAAACGATGTCCGATCAATAACTACAGAATGGTTGGACCTAGGGTCCTCAAACTTGGAAGGATGGTTGGTCATGACAAGTAGATGACCCCTATTGATTTTGGGGTCACTAGGTCAAAGGTCAATGTTGCGGTGACATTGACTATCAAAACGATGTCCGATCAATAACTACAGAATGGTTGGACCTAGGGTCCTCAAACTTGGAAGGATGGCTGGTCATGACAAGTAGATGACCCCTATTGATTTTGGGGTCACTAGGTCAAAGGTCAATGTTGCGGTGGCATTGACTATCAAAACGATGTCCGATCAATAACTACAGAACGGTTGGACCTAGGGTCCTCAAACTTGGAAGGATGGCTGGTCATGACAAGTAGATGACCCCTATTGATTTTGGGGTCACTAGGTCAAAGGTCAAGGTTGCAGTGACATTGACTATCAAAACGATGTCCGATCAATAACTAGAGAACGGTTGGACCTAGGGTCCTCAAACTTGGAAGGATGGTTGGTCATGACAAGTAGATGACCCCTATTGATTTAAGGGTCACTAGGTCAAAGGTCAAGGCCGTAGGTCTGTCTGTGTCACAAACGATGTCCGATCAATAACTAGAGAACGGTTGGACCTACGGTCCTCAAACTTGGAAGGATGGTTGGTCATGACAAGTAGATGACCCCTATTGATTTTGGGGTCACTAGGTCAAAGGTCAAGGCCGTAGGTCTGTCTTTGTCACAAACGATGTCCGATCAATAACTAGAGAATGGTTGGACCTACGGTCCTCGAACTTGGAAGGATGGTTGGTCATGACATGTAGATGACCCCTATTGATTTTGGGGTCACTAGGTCAAAGGTCAAGGTCGCAGTGACCTTGACTATCAAAACGATGTCCGATCAATATCTAGAGAACGGTTGGACCTAGGGTCCTCAAACTTGGAACGACGGTTAGTCATGACAAGTAGAGGGGTCACTAGGTCAAAGGTCAAGGTCGTGGTGACCTTGACTATTAATAAGATGTCCGATCAATAACTAGAGAACGGTTGGACCTAGGGTCCTCAAACTTGGAAGGATGGTTGGTCATGACAAGTAGATGACCCCTATTGATTTTGGGGTCAAAGGTCAATGTTGCGGTGAAACGATGTCCAATCAATAACTAGAGAATGGTTGGACCTAGGGTCCTCAAACTTGGAAGGATGGTTGGGGTCACTAGGTCAAAGGTCAAGGTAGCGGTGAAACTATGTCCGATCAATAACTAGAGAATGGTTGGTCCTAGGGTCCTCAAACTTGGAAGGATGGTTGGTCATGACCAGTAGATGACCTCTATTTATTTTTTTATTTTTTTAATTTATATATTTTTTTTTTTTTTTTAATTTTTTTTTTTAAATATTTTTTAATTTTAATTTTTTGTTTAATTTTATTTTTATTAATTTTTATTTTTTTTTTTATTTTAATTTTTTTTAATTTTTTTTTTTTTAAATTTTTGCATAAGAAGTTTTAGGGTCTGCCCTTTAAAAAAATAGGGTCGGTCGGGTTACTTGAACCACACATATTTTTTTATGTGGCCTTACTGATACAGATAGTACATACAGTCACAGGAATATTGAATATCAAAACGATCTCAGATCAATAAAGAACAGTTGGACCTAGAGTCGTCAATTATGTCTGTTCGGGCGAGTGGGGGAGCCATACGTTTTTGTCCCATGGACAATGACAATTTCTAGTATTTTCATTGTTTTTAGCTCTACTGGCCAAAGGCCAGCAGAGCTTATGGGATGCCGAGTTGTCTGCCGTCCATCATTAACTTTTGTCTCGTTAAGATGATAGGGCCTTCATTTTTCATCCGATCTTTACCAAACTTTAACAGGTTGTTAATATCAATGAAAGCTCGGATGAGTTCGAAAACCAGCCAAATCGGACCAGTAAGAGCGGAGTTATGGTCCTTGATTTAGTTAAAAACTCTATATTTTGCCATGTTAAGACGATAGGGCCTTCGTTTTTCATCCTATCTTTACCAAGCTTTACCACATTGTTAATATCAATGAATGCTCAGACAAGTTCGAAAACCAGTCATATCGGACTAGTAACAGCGGATTTATGGCCCTTGATTTAGTTAAAAATGCTATATTTTGCCTCGTTAATACGATAGGGGCTTCATTGTTCATCCGATCTTTATCAAACTTTATCAGATTGTTAATGACGTTGAAAGCTCGAACAAGTTTGACAACCAGCCATATCGGACCAGTAAGAGCGGAGTTATGGCCCTTGATTAGGTAAAAATTATATATTTTGCCTCGTTAAGATGATAGGGGCTTCATTGTTCATCCGATCTTTACCAAACACTATCAGATTGTTAATATCAATAAAAGCTCGGACAATTTCGAAAACCAGCCATATCGGACTAGTAACAGCGGAGTTATGACCCTTTATTTAGTTAAAAATGCTATATTTTGCCTCGTTAAGACGATAGGGGCTTCATTGTTCCGATCCTTACCAAACTTTATCAGATTGTTAATATCAATAAAAGCTTGGACAAGTTTGAAAACCATTCATAACGGACAAGTATCAGCGGAGTTATGGTCCTTGATTTAGTTCAAAATGCTATATTTTGTCTTGTTAAGATGGTAGGGCCTTCATTTTTCGTCCGATCTTTACCAAGCTTTATCAGATTGATAATGTCAATTAAAGCTCGGTCAGGTTCGAAAACTAGCCAGATCGGACCAGTAACAGCAAAGTTATGGCCCTTGATTTTGTTAAAAAATGCTATAATTTGCCTCGTCATACGATAGGGCCTTCATTTTGCATCTGATCTTTGCCAAACTTTACTAGATTTTATGACTTTCTTTTTTTATATATTTTTTTCTTTATTTTTTTTAGTGGTTCATTTTTTTTCATAATTTTTATTTTTTATTTTTATTTTTTTTATTTTTGTTTTGAATATTTTTTGAATATTTTTTATTTTTATTTTTTATTTTTATTGTCTCTACTGGCCAAGTTCGAAAACCAGCCAGATCGGACAAGTAATGGCGGAGTTATAGCTCTTGATTTAGTTAAAAATGCTATATTTTGCCACTTTAAGATGATAGTCACTCGCTTCATTGATGTTATAAGAGCCATATTAGCCAGTAGAGCGTCCACAGGCCCTCTTGGGCCTCTTGTTTGTATTTTGAGCTTGAGTTACGGTTAAACTGCAAAATAACGAGTGTAAATCGTCTGCTCTGATTGCATGAACATATTTTAAAACTTTTGTCAATGTGTTTTCTTAGAAATAAGTTATAACACACACTTATACAACTGCAGGGTGACTGTACCACATGACCTATGACATCATCATTGCTAATTCTTGAAGAAAAAAATTGTAAACATTCGCCCACATTGAAAGCTTCAGAGTGCGATAAGATTTTTATTTCTTAACCATTTTCTACCAAAGAAAACGCATTCGAACGCAAAAAATGTACGCTACCCTCGACTGATAATATTTTTTGTGAAAGTTGGTACTTTTGGAAAACACTTTGGAAAACTTCTGAAAATGCACCAGAACAAATTGCTAATCCATGAAGCGTACTTTAATTTTGCGCATATTATGAACAAAATACATGCATATACCCCGTTTTTATCACGAAAACATCCACAATATTATTTCACATCAGGTAAGTGGAAGGGTTTTGTGTCAAAGAACCAGTTTGCAAGAATTAATGCATTTTTAAATTATGCTAATCCGTGAAGTCGATTATTTCAAGCTAAACCGTGAAGTCCTTTGTGTTGTCAATTATCTAACACTTTACAAAACCTATGTCTTTATCGCTAGTTTGTCCGTCGTCAAACTTCGTCCGTCGCTGTTGTCTTCCGTCGTCATCGTAATCATTTAAACAACTTTCTGGAGATGGCAATGGTGACTGCAATGTCAACATTCAAGACTTTAAACATTGGTTATAGTTGTATCTTGGGTTATACAACTGAGCGTGAGATAGAAAATTGGGTGCAACCTTGACCCTCCAGACAAAGGGCAGATAACTTAGTATGTTTTACAATCAAGTATTGTGGCTATGTCACTCCTAGGAACTGTATGCACTAAAGAGTTCAAACTTTGGTTATAGTTTTATCTTGGGTAGTTAAACTCAATGTGACATAGCAAATGCATGTGTTGCCTTGACTCTCCAAGCAAAGGGCAGATAATTTAGGTCTCTTAAATATGTAAGTTTGAAAATCTTGCTACTTGTATTTCAGACCTCAACTTAAATTTATAACATGGACAAAATGTGAGCTGGATCCTTCGGATAAACTAGAGCATTTAAATATCATAGCTCCACATGTGGGAATAGAGGTAAGTATCTAAATATCATAGCTCCACATGTGGGAATAGAGGTAAGTATCTAAATATCATAGCTCCACACGTGGGAATAAAGGTAAGTATCTAAATATCATAGCTCCACACGTGGGAATAGAGGTAAGTATCTAAATATCATAGCTCCACACGTGGGAATAAAGGTAAGTATCTAAATATCATAGCTCCACACGTGGGAATAGAGGTAAGTATCTAAATATCATAGCTCCACGTGTGGGAATAGAGGTAAGTATCTAAATATCATAGCTCCACACGTGGGAATAAAGGTAAGTATCTAAATATCATAGCTCCACATGTGGGAATAGAGGTAAGTATCTAAATATCATAGCTCCACACGTGGGAATAGAGGTAAGTATCTAAATATCATAGCTCCACACGTGGGAATAAAGGTAAGTATCTAAATATCATAGCTCCACACGTGGGAATAGAGGTAAGTATCTAAATATCATAGCTCCACACGTGGGAATAAAGGTAAGTATCTAAATATCATAGCTCCACACGTGGGAATAAAGGTAAGTATCTAAATATCATAGCTCCACATGTGGGAATAGAGGTAAGTATCTAAATATCATAGCTCCACACGTGGGAATAAAGGTAAGTATCTAAATATCATAGCTCCACACGTGGGAATAAAGGTAAGTATCTAAATATCATAGCTCCACATGTGGGAATAGAGGTAAGTATCTAAATATCATAGCTCCACACGTGGGAATAGAGGTAAGTATCTAAATATCATAGCTCCACATGTGGGAATAGAGGTAAGTATCTAAATATCATAGCTCCACACGTGGAATAAAGGTAAGTATCTAAATATCATAGCTCCACACGTGGGAATAGAGGTAAGTATCTAAATATCATAGCTCCACACGTGGGAATAAAGGTAAGTATCTAAATATCATAGCTCCACACGTGGGAATAGAGGTAAGTATCTAAATATCATAGCTCCACACGTGGGAATAAAGGTAAGTATCTAAATATCATAGCTCCACATGTGGGAATAGAGGTAAGTATCTAAATATCATAGCTCCACATGTGGGAATAGAGGTAAGTATCTAAATATCATAGCTCCACATGTGGGAATAGAGGTAAGTATCTAAATATCATAGCTCCACACGTGGGAATAGAGGTAAGTATCTAAATATCATAGCTCCACACGTGGGAATAGAGGTAAGTATCTAAATATCATAGCTCCACATGTGGGAATAAAGGTAAGTATCTAAATATCATAGCTCCACACGTGGGAATAAAGGTAAGTATCTAAATATCATAGCTCCACACGTGGGAATAGAGGTAAGTATCTAAATATCATAGCTCCACATGTGGGAATAGAGGTAAGTATCTAAATATCATAGCTCCACACGTGGGAATAAAGGTAAGTATCTAAATATCATAGCTCCACACGTGGGAATAGAGGTAAGTATCTAAATATCATAGCTCCACATGTGGGAATAAAGGTAAGTATCTAAATATCATAGCTCCACATGTGGGAATAGAGGTAAGTATCTAAATATCCTAGCTCCACATGTGGGAATAGAGGTAAGTATCTAAATATCATAGCTCCACACGTGGGAATAGAGGTAAGTATCTAAATATCATAGCTCCACATGTGGGAATAGAGGTAAGTATCTAAATATCATAGCTCCACACGTGGGAATAAAGGTAAGTATCTAAATATCATAGCTCCACACGTGGGAATAGAGGTAAGTATCTAAATATCATAGCTCCACACGTGGGAATAAAGGTAAGTATCTAAATATCATAGCTCCACACGTGGGAATAGAGGTAAGTATCTAAATATCATAGCTCCACACGTGGGAATAAAGGTAAGTATCTAAATATCATAGCTCCACATGTGGGAATAGAGGTAAGTATCTAAATATCATAGCTCCACACGTGGGAATAAAGGTAAGTATCTAAATATCATAGCTCCACACGTGGGAATAAAGGTAAGTATCTAAATATCATAGCTCCACACGTGGGAATAGAGGTAAGTATCTAAATATCATAGCTCCACACGTGGGAATAAAGGTAAGTATCTAAATATCATAGCTCCACACGTGGGAATAGAGGTAAGTATCTAAATATCATAGCTCCACACGTGGGAATAAAGGTAAGTATCTAAATATCATAGCTCCACACGTGGGAATAGAGGTAAGTATCTAAATATCATAGCTCCACACGTGGGAATAAAGGTAAGTATCTAAATATCATAGCTCCACATGTGGGAATAGAGGTAAGTATCTAAATATCATAGCTCCACACGTGGGAATAAAGGTAAGTATCTAAATATCATAGCTCCACACGTGGGAATAAAGGTAAGTATCTAAATATCATAGCTCCACACGTGGGAATAAAGGTAAGTATCTAAATATCATAGCTCCACACGTGGGAATAGAGGTAAGTATCTAAATATCATAGCTCCACACGTGGGAATAAAGGTAAGTATCTAAATATCATAGCTCCACACGTGGGAATAGAGGTAAGTATCTAAATATCATAGCTCCACACGTGGGAATAGAGGTAAGTATATAAAGAAAGATATCAATTGTATGTATAATATTACTATTAATGTCAACTGTTCAATTTGAATGAATAAACTTGTTGGTTTTTCATGTTGGAGATATCTAATAAATAAAAGTGAAGTTTTATAAGTGCTGTTTTAAAGTGTTTTAAGGTAGAGCAGATTGAAATTAATTTATAATGCAGATAAGCACAACCTAATCAAGGGATGGACTAATGTAATGTGCTTCATCAGGCTGTTGATTTTTGCTTTATAAAGTCTAGTAAGCAAGACAAATTACGGTGACCGCTGTTGTGCATAACATTATGTGACGTCATAAACTCCGCGAAGTTAAACAATATGGAGTCAAGCATAAGTTTCTGTCGAAAAAGTCAAACTAGAAAACTATGGATAAAATGTGGATCGGCTTCATGATAAATAGATGACTATATCAAGTGCTGCCTTGGCCTTTCAGCTTTAAATAGCCTCACCATGACACCACATATGCAAATGTGGAAACGTGGCTTCGTCGTAAATGGAGTGTCTACAATAGAATTTGCAGCAACTCTGCTGTTCTGCAGGTTAGATGGTTCTAGGCCCAATCTCCATATTTTTATCAAGATGTAAATGGAGGATGAGCCTGGCATGTTCATCCCTGTTTGGTGCCATATAACCTTTCTTGTGTTGGTGCGCCGTAAAACCCCAATTCAGTTCAATTCAATTCAATTGTTCGTATGTTAAGCCTGGTCCTATAACTTGATAGTAAAAGGCACTAAAATAGTATTCACAGTATACTGGTATATAACAGCTACAGCTGGTTTGTTTTATTCAGCAACTTATTCATGTAAGACTGTCCGAGTCATTATTTAACATTGTTAGTGAGAACTATCTGTCATTGTAGTTATGCTGAGATCTGTGAAAATGAAGTGTTTACAATAGACTTAGCAGCAACTCTGCATTGCTGCAGGTCAGAAGGTTAGAGGGCCATTTTTCATATTTTTAATTTATCTATATTTAAATGGAGAGAGGGTCTGGAATGTTCATACCTATATCACCATATATTGATGTTTTTGTGTTGGTGCCGCATAAATCCCCAATTCAATTCAATTGAGATCTGTATGTTGAACTATTTTCAGATTGCAAAATGTCTAGGGCTGGATTATGTTGACTATGACGTGGTTACCATGAAAGACCTCGAGCAACGAATGAAACAGGTTGGCTACTCTACTTATCAAGAAATGTTGTAACAAATGTCGAAGATAATGGATGTTTTACATCGTCATTCATGTTAGCTTATCATATTGTAACTGGTGACAACATGGACAAAATTTAATGCTGAAAAAAATGGAGTCCAATCAGTCATTTCTCAAGATCAGTGCGCAACTTTTTCTTTTTTTCTTCAAAATTCACCTAAATTTAGATTTACTTCCAAGAAGTTGCTGCGAGATAAATCATGGTTGAAATGGTGTGGTTATTATTGTTTGATATCACATAACTTGCGGTGTGGGAGTTTATTACACTAGTGTAATAAATATGCAAATGAAGGTCGAATCATCATTCGGTCTTTTCTGTTCAGCTAGGAGTACATCGGAATTGTCTTGTTAACCGTTAAAACACTAGATTACGGAAGTCAACGATATAGTTTCGTTGTTTGGCATAGTAAGAAGAAGACGAGTCAGCATGCAACGTCATCATACAAACATACAACGTCCTCGTATGACAATGTTATGTATAGGGAGCTGCACCAAAAAATGTTGCGTGTGTAGCTTTTATTTGGAGTTATGTGATAACAGAATCTCACATTCGTGCCTGTTTAATATTGAATTTATGAAACTCATTGGATAAAACTGATATGATGCTCGGCACAGCCTCGCATCAAATAATTTTATCAACTCGTTTAATAATAAATTCAATAATTAACAGGCACTCCAGTAAGATCCTGTATATTTTCATTTGTTCAAAACAAATGTCTTTATAAAAACATTTGAAATGTTTTTGCAAAGTTTGTATTTCCTAACCCACTTCCTATGCAAGCAAATGGAATTTCTTCATTATAGTCAATCCCTGAAAGATTGTTGATACCAAATAATGAAATTGACAGCAATTTTCTCAACAGATTTGCTGATGTATAATGCATGTTTGCATCTATTTACCACCAATCTTTAGTTTTCTCTAAACTTTGGACAGAAAAGAAAAGAAGAGCCTTTTTACCGGATTTAAGCTCAATTTTGCAAAAATGTTGGTGTTTTCAATTGGACCTTTAAACTGGCTTAACTTCTCATTTGCCCTCCACCAATTTGTACAATATCAATTGAACGGTTTGCATCGATAAAGAAATGATAGAGCCAGGAGTGGGCACACATATTTTAGAATTTTGTGTAAAATAGTTAATGCTATGGACTGAGAAATTGTGAACAAAACGAAATTGGCCGAGGGAGCAAAATGAAATTAGCCGAGAAATTGGGAACAAAATGAAATTAGCCGAGAAATTGGGAACAAAATGATAATTGGTCAAGGAAATGGGAACAAAAGGAAATTGGCAGAGAAATTGGGAACAAACTGAAATTGGCTGAGGAATTGGGAACAAACTGAAATTGGCTGAGGAATTGGGAACAAAATTGGCCAAGGAATTGGGAACAAAATGATATTGGTCAAGGAATTGGGAACAAAATGAAATTAGCTGAGAAATTGGAAACAAAATAAAATTGGCCAAGGAATTGGGAACATAATCAAATTAGCCGAGAAATTGGGAACAAAATGAAAGTGGCTGAGGAATTGGGAACACAATGAAATTAGCCGAGGAATTGAAAACAAAATGAAATTGGTCTAGGAATTGGGAACAAAATGAAATTGGTCTGTTTTGTAATGCGTGGTAGGACATAGGACAGCCCTAAAGCAGTGGACTCACACAATGTTTGAGTTGATGTGAATACACATGTAACCAAATGTATGTATTGTTTGTAGATACGTAAGGATTTCAACAAGGAAGGAGAAGTCTTATTCTTTATTGACAAGAATGGGGCAGTTATAGGGCTATTGAAGAAGAAAACTGTATGGTTTGTATCTACTGATATATTTTTCTAAAAAAATTGTACTCTTCATTTTTACACATCTTTATAAAAAATTGGAAATTTCACACTATGAATGACTTTACATTTTGCATCATGTTGTAAATGTTTATAGAGTACATGTCGTTTTACTCGTTTGTCCATCTTTCTATCACAACTTGGTTAACTTTAATTAAGTTGTCAGTAACCCAAGATGCTTCAAACTTCATACACCGATACACCTAGATGGATCTAACATTCCTACCAAAAGTAGGTGGCCGTGACTGACGTTGTTGTCCTACTATCAGTCAGATGGAATATGGCACCAAAGAACAAACTCCAATTTTACATTTAATTTGCAGTCATATAGTAAATACTTTTATTTTCTAATACAACTAAGCACAATGCATTTCAAAATAGCCTGCCAAACGTTTACAATATGAAATAAACAGCACACATAAATTATGCCCTTTTGACAGCACATTTTATTTGCACCAAACTTGCAGAACTCGCACTGTTTTATAATTCGTTAATTAGTGCTGCCCTTATACCCTCAAGCTCAGCTTCATGACTGCATTTCTCACATTTGTGTACACATACATTTGTAAGTTATCTACACCCACTTAACACAGTCATCATCATAATCTCTTGCATACCGGATAAGGCTACGTTTTACATGGGGGATGAAAAGTCTTATCTTTATGGGTAAAGACAAAAGTCGTGCGCACCAGCATCCGGTATGCAGGAAAACATGCAAAACATTAGTAGCTGGCGGCATCAACGCACAACATGTCTCTGATATGCAAGAAAAAGAATCTATCATGGGATTTCGGTTCAGATAGGGAATTCCAACCCTCGGTATAAGTGTTTTAATCGGAACCTCGGCAAAGCTTCGGTTCCGAGAAGAAACACTTATACCTCGGGTTGGAATTCCCTATCTTCACCGGATACTCATGAAAGATTCTTATACTCTGTCCATTTATATGTCAGTCCATCTCAATCTCCTCTACAAGACTCTGTTTCTCTCTCCGTCCATACATTAGCAAACACGTCTTCCTCCATTGACACACTGTTCTGACTGCCGTGTGCCTCGAAGGCTGGCGCTACCAGGGACGACACTCCCAACTGCTGTGCTAGCTGTAATAAACTGGATTTGGTTTCCTGGATGTCGAGCCATTTCTGTAGTCTGTACTGGTCATACATCCGCTTTACACCCTCTGCTATCGAGATTTCACGTTCCAGATAGGAACTCTTTATTAATGAAGACGTCTTGGTGTTGATAAATTTGTCTGAAAATAAGATATGCATATTTAGTATAGACCAATGCAAAAAATGCTTTATTTTTCTGACAGAAGCAGGTTGCAATTACTCCCAACACCCTGAAAATTGTATGGTCAAATAGAAATTCACTACTTAAAAAAAAATGTATTGAATAAAAAAAATAAGACCGCCGCAGTGGAATCCGATGTCAATTACTACATCTTCTTCTGTTTATTGAAGACCAAACAATAAAAATTCAATATTTTTTAAGATCTATTTTTTAACTTTTATATTAAAAACATTAATAAGCTGCAAAAATCAAAAACGAGTGTCAGGAAACCATTTTGACAAAAGAACTGTTCACAGCCATCATTCATGTGGGACATTTATATATTATAAAACAAGTATTTTTTTTCTAAAACAATAACTTTAGTCAATGGTTTCAGATTTTCACCAAATTTTATTCGAATGTTTCTTTCACTAATAAGGTCTTGGACATGAATAATAATAAGTAAAAGCTGCACATGTTTCATATGACTTATTACTCTGGATTTTGTAAAATGATCTATAATTTCTTAGCGCCATGAGTTTATTTTATATCTAAGCTAGTTATCATGATTAGATGGCGTGTCTCACATAAAATTTGAGATTGTAACTGTCTAAATATTATGCAATTGCCATGTCTCACTCTGTTCCATATATCACCGAGCCTAATTTGAGCACAAGAATCGAACTCAACTCAAAATCTCAATTTTTTTAATTCCAAAAATACAACATTTTTACAAGCAAATTACTATATTTACTTACAGAAACGAGTAATTTTAAAGGTAAGTTAACAGAAAACGTCTGAAAATCACAATTCTTACCCATACTTTTGTGTTGATAGGGTTTGCAAAAAAATTTGATTTTGAGTCTGAGTCTGATTCTTGTGCTCAAATGTTTGATGAATATTAGGTCTGAACTGCTTAAGATACTATGATTTAACATACAGAGGATATTTGTTTGTTTGTCGTGAATATATGATTTATTTTCATCGAGAAGTGAAAAAACTTATATTTGAGTTTTTTCTCTTCGAGATGAAAATAAATCCTGTATTCACGACAATCAAACAAATATTCTATTTATTATACTCACAACCTTGAAACTTATGCAGAAAAAATATAAAGTGCCCAAACAATGACCTCAATAATGTCAACAGCGTCATTGTGTAATCCGTCATTTTGGGTATTTCGCGTGTGAAATATAAACAATAAAAATTTAAGGTTTTATTTTAATCATAAAATCAACTATTTCACTGTGAAGTATATAATAAATGTATGTATTATCAATTAATGGTGTGTTGCACAACAAATTCAAGGTCAGGGGTCAAAGGCCAAATGCCAAACAAGTTCATGCAATGGGGTTCGTTATCAGTTAATCCATTATTCTTGTTAACATAACTTCAATACCGGTAAATGGTTTCAGATTTTTACCAAATTTTATTTGAAGTTTTTTTTAATAAGATCGGAGACGTTCAGCGAAATCATCGTTGATTTTGAAAATATGAGTATTTAAAGGGACACTGTCCGTAAGTAAGCAGATATTGAGCATAGCCAAATAACTGCCTGATTTTTATTTAGTTAAATGTATACATAAAAACATGAGCATAGACCGTTAAAAGTCTGTAGTAATACATTCGTGAGTTCGAAAAAAAAGAAGTTTTATTTATTATTTGTAAACAATGTGGGACCCACATTATTTACATTTGCAGCTGATCACATGACATCCATTAGCGCATAAGCTTTCTATACAGTATGTCTGACGCAATACATCTGGCCCGCTTAGCTCATTCGGGAGTGAACTCGACTATTGCGAAGTATGGCTATTATTACCCGCGAGTGTAATTTTAGTGTGGGTTGCGAGTTCAACCCCACAAAGTGGTACTTCTTTTTTTTCACTGCTATTGAATTATGTCAAACAATCTTGGTTTTATTAAGTAAATATTCAATAATGGTTGGTGTGTTATGTTTGTCATCATAATTATTTCATGTTTTATAGGCTAACAGTTACGAACATTGTCCCTTTAAGATTATAAACAAGAATAATATCGTAAACAATTTCAGATTTTCAGTTAATTTGACCAATATTTGTTTCAAACATGGTAACATAATACAACATCCTCAGTGACTAATGTAATATGACTTACCGAGCGCCACAATGTGGTTGACAACAGCCTCGTAGGAGATCAGTTGTATCCAGATAGCATCACTGGCGAGCAGCAGTTCCCCAAACATTCTAGTATTATCCATGACTATAAACACAGGAAATGTGGAATCTCAACTCAGTTATTATTCCAGCTCTGTTTTGTGTGTATATCCGACTATTTGAAGGTTCAGAAAATACTTTTTAGCTTAATTTTGGATAAAATGCTGTTTTATTCATTTAGTCAGATTCAGATGTTTATATGAAATCCACAATTGAAAAGTGTGGCAAAGAGAATATAAATATGTCAAGTTAAAGAAAGGGTGATAATTGATATAATTCATTTAATAATAGATTTTAAAGTGTGAAAGATAATTAATGGAACACTTATTGGTTAAAATTGCTTGTTTACAGTTTAGGATTAGATTTATAATTGATACATAAAAGATCAAACACATTTGTTGATCAGTGTGTTATTGATTTGTCACACCTATAGTTGTCAATCAGTATTGACCTATTTATTAAAAACTATTAAATTCACTCAAATCATGATAGGGCTATTCCATTAAACTCATGGGACCCCAGAAAGTCGCTTTTGAAACTTAAAACACACACACATAGATGCCAAATTGTCTTCCTGGGTATATTTTAATGGAATAGTCCTTATTACAAATTAAATAATTGTAGAAATGAATTGAAAATGTTAAACTTCTTTGAAAAAATAATCTACAATGGAAACTCCACAACAACTCTACTGTCTGCCTGCCTAATTAACATTGAACGTGATGATGTAACCTAATCAACATTTATATTGACTTACTTTAAACCTACTTTGAAATGTTCGCCAAAAGGCCTAGTGCCATAGGGCGAGAGTAAATAAAAACTTATCGATCGATGAATTGAATACGGGTCACCAACACAAAGATTAATATTGTACAATAAATGGTGATATAATGTGTAACAATAGTGCAAGGTAAATATAAATTCACTTTCATAAGAAAAGAAGTAGAGATTAAATCCAATAGCCATCTCTTTTCTTTGGAGTTTCTTCAGTCACAGACAGTAAATAACGTTTATAATAATAAGTTTATTCGCGTCTAATTGTTTACATACAATTACATATATAAATGTTAACATACACACACTGATAAAAGGCAAGCATCATTCTTTACAGAATTATAAGAGACGATGCTTTAAATATATTCACAGATCATATGTTCAAATGACATATATCCCTAAGATATATTTAACCCTTAACCCACTAAGCACGATAATAGCCTTAAGGCTTTGTAACTCGCAGGCTGATCTGTGTTTTGCTGCTGATCAGTCATTTTCCAAAAACATCCCTTTGTCACATAAATGGGATGGTCTTAATTCAAAGAAAGAACAGTCCATTATATATATATAGCGGGTTAAGGGTTAAATAGCGAAGGAACTTGCATAGTAGTCCAGTGGAAGAACAACACTATCATTAAAATATACACTATAATTCAATCTACGAGTGTATCACTAAGTACATGAAGTATCGGAATAATTCACTCATTTTATATACAAGTGAAATAACAAGTAATGTCATTGTTAATCATGACCACTGACTATTAACTAAAAACTATTATATAGTAAATAAATAGTAACTCTTCTTCAAATTTTCGAACACTTGTTCTTTTTCAGAAAAAGCACAGAAATACAACTTTTAAGTAAAATCCATCTTGTTGTTTAAATGGCTGATGTTAGTTAAAAACTATTAGATCAAAATAAAGAGGATATTAATAGTTACTTCAAACATTTAGCCATATCTTCCAACAAAACCAAATACCATACTATCTACAACTTAAAATGGAGAAAATAATACACACAACTATCACTAAATTTCGCTGAAGTGCCCATTCATTACATATTGAAATGGGCAGACAACTTTAAGAGAAAATTGCAAAATTTTGCCCATACATTGAATTTGAAGCACATTTTCTCCTCTTCTGTGATAAATACAAAGATATCAAAACAATATGATTGCTAAATTTCAAATAACACCTTCAGATGTAATAAAAGAATCTGAAATAATAATTTTAACTAAATTATTAAACCCACAGAATAGAGCTCTTAACTAACATATTGTATAAATATCACTCTGGCCCTATCAGCCAGGGACTGTGAAGACACTCATTAAATTGCAAGCATTAACACTTTGATATGTGGTGTACCTCGTTTTTTTCCATATTTTTTCCATATTTCCTGCTCGGTGAAATGCTATTTTCCGAGAATTATTAGAAATATGCTTGGCACTGGGCTACTGGTTATTTTAGGGATATGGCAGCGAAAGTGTTAAATAAACTAACTTAAAATGCGTGTTTTTTTAAAATATCGTAGCAGGTCATATGCATACACATAACAAACATAATTATTTGTCTATTAATATTATGATTGTTGTTACTACTACTATTATGATGTTTTGCAATGTAAGATGACACTGATGTTGTATTAGGTTTATCTGATGAAGTTGAATTGAACTGAAAACTGATAATAATCTAATGTCTAAAAGTTCATTAAATTTGTTTAATAGTTAATCCATCGCATATAAATAATTATGTGGTAGCAAAAGTGCAGAATTAAAAATATCTTAAAACATCATTTATCTTCTCAAATCAGATTTGAAGTGAACTGATTAACAATAGTTTTACATCTAGCAATCTATTTATTTAAAAACAGAGATCTTTCAAAAATTAAAAGCAGGTTTTGGCAACAATAAGATCTAAATTTGTGAATAACAAAGACATTCTTTTTTCTTACGAGAGATACAGAATGTTAACATTAGTATTGTTTGCTTTTGTTATCATGTTTGCCCTTACATTGTTATACATAGGGCAATTTAAGATTCTGATTCAATAGTTTAGAGAACGGACAAAATTTCATTCTTTCCTCCACTGATAGACGCTCCAGTTTCTAGTCTTATTGGTGCAACTCCACATCTAAATTTAGCTAAAGCAAATCTGAATTGAATTGAGTTTTAAGGTGCATTAACACATGAAAGGTTATATGGTGCCAAACAGGAATGAACATGCCAGGCTCATCCTACATTTACATCAAGATAAAATATGGAGAATGGGCCTAGAACCTACTTACCTGCAGAACTGTAGAGTTGCTGCAAATTCTATAGTACCGGTAGACACTCCATTTAAGATGGAGCCATGTTTCCAGTTAACATACGCGTTGTCATGATCAAGACTTTGAATGAGCATGGTAAAAAATGACAAAATGAATATGAAAATTGGGGATGGTGGGTGAGGGGAGTGTGTGAGTGTGTGGGTGGGGTGGGGGTGTGGGTGGGGGGGGGGGGGGGGGGGCTACACCTCTGCATGTGACATTTGTGAGATTGTAGTGGTTTGTATTCTACCCTGACAACCACACAGGGTGAAGCAGATCTATGAGTCCTTGGTAAAATAAGATTACAGTAAGGTTCAGATTTAAATGACTGCTTAAACAAGTTATAAGTTCGTAATTTATTACCACCATTTCTTGTACTAGTTACACAATTTATAGAACTTAACCACTTATGTCTGAATTCTGACATACTAGCATTCCCTGGTTCAAAGAATAACCTAAAGCTATCTGTCTTGGATATACAGACTATGCTAATTGATAACAATATTAAAATGTATTAAATATTGTGTCATTGTTAATCTTATTGTAATTTAAGTTCTTTTTGTTATGTATTATACCGAAATCTTGTCAGTTTAAAAGTTAAAAATTTAATAAAAAAATTATATATATAAGAGTTGTTTATTCCTTCAAGAAATTGTAATTGGCGTTACTATGAAGTCATCTAATTATGAATTATTATTTCAGGTATATTATGTGCCGAGCCATCCGAGAGAAGGTAAAAACAGCGTGCACACGATCTGTACAGAAACCAGACACCTTCTCTCCATCAAATTCATTAAATCAGGTTTGTGGGTACATGTACTTTGATTCTGCTGAATATAATAGTTGTAATACCAATTAAAGCAAAGCTGTGAAATATTGTTTCATTTTGGTGTTTAGGAACAGGTGGGTCAGGGTGGGTTGTCGGTAGAAGGGTGGAGGCCCAATAATCTGATGAGGAGTCGGAGTATGTATTAGCCCAAAAATGATGTAAATGTGCTTGTGTCCAGAAAATGTAATGCCACGGGGATACGATTAGACATTTGATATAGAAAAGTAGCTATTTCGTAACATTTGAAAAAAAAAATCATCTTGTCCTCCCCAATCCACTATGTAAAACATTCTTATGCCACTGTTGTATTATAATTGATTTTGACATGATGGTTTTCAAAAATTAGGGGTTATTCCATATTCACAGGGAGAAGTGGGTTCACTAACTGTAAATGTTATTCATTAGTCATACACTTAATCAGTTATCTCCCTTTAATGCATGTTAATAGGGTGCCGTGGTGTACTTAAATGTGTGGTTCATTTTAAGTTATATCAGATTTAAAAAAAAATATTGTTTTCCCCCAAACTGTATTTTAAAAATTATTTTTTTAGTTTGAAAAGAGAACAAAGGAGATTCAGAAGTGGTTGAATCTTGACGATACAACAACAGAGGAGTGGAAGGTAATTGCTTCTTCATTAACTTCATGTCATTTTAACATGTACAATACTTGTGATTTAAATATGTGTCACACATGTACTAACATGTACAAAACTTGTGATTTAAATACGTGTCACACATGTACTAACATGTACAACACTTGTGATTTAAATACGTGTCACACATGCACTAACATGTACAACACTTGTGATATAAATACGTGTCACACATGCACTAACATGTACAACACTTGTGATTTAAATACGTGTCACACATGTACTAACATGTACAACACTTGTGATTTAAATACGTGTCGCACATGTACTAACATGTACAACACTTGTGATTTAAATACCTGTCGCACATGTACTAACATGTACAACACTTGTGATTTAAATATGTGTGTCACACATGTACTAACATGTACAACACTTGTGATTTAAATACGTGTCACACATGTACTAACATGTACAACACTTGTGATTTAAATACCTGTCACACATGTACTTACATGTACAACACTTGTGATTTAAATACGTGTCACACATGCACTAACATGTACAACACTTGTGATTTAAATACGTGTCACACATGTACTAACATGTACAACACTTGTGATTTAAATATGTGTCACACATGTTCTAACATGTACAACACTTGCGATTTAAATATGTGTCACACGTACTAACACGTACAACACTTGTGATTTAAATATGTCACACATGTACTAACACGTACAACACTTGTGATTTAAATATGTATCACACATGTACTAACACGTGAAACACTTGTGATTTAAATATGTGTCACACCTGTACATGATGTATAGACTCTGCATATTTTAACATATTGTTTTTATATGAAGAGAAACAAATGTGCAACTATTATACAACATAATGTAGGTTTACCTTTTGTCATAATTAATGTGTGCTCCTTCACGAGTCATAATAATAATCATAATAAACGAGTTTGATAAAATGATAGGATACGAGGCTCTTTAATGTCAATTTTCGCTACGTTACGTGGCTGTAAATGCGTTCGCCTTACAAATAATGTGACACCTTAAACCAAATTTAACGTAACTAACATTCATTTTATGAGGTAAGATTTCAAATAATGATAAATAATTAAGGTGTCTGAACGTACCATATGATATACCATGCAAACAATTGGGATTAAATGTTTTACTGTATACAAACACAGTGATTCGGTCCTCATTTGCATCTGTAATAAACTAGAAATTGTTATTGTCCATGGGACAAAAACGTATGGCTCCCCCACTCGCCCGAACAGACATAATTGACGACTCTAGGTCCAACTGTTCTTTATTGATCTGAGATCGTTTTGATATTCAATATCCCTGTGACTGTATCTACTATCTGTATCAGTAAGGCCACATAAAAAAATATGTGTGTTTCAAGTAACCCGACCGACCCTATTTTTTTAAAGGGCCGACCCTAAAACTTCTTATGCAAAAATTAAAAAAAAAAAAAAAAAAAAAAAAAAAAAAAATGTAAAATAATAAAAAATTAATAAAAAAAAAAAAAAAAAAATTAAAATTAAAAAAAAAATTAAAAAAAAAAAAAAAAAAAAAAAAAAAAAAAAAAATCAATAGGGGTCATCTACTGGTCATGACCAACCATCCTTCCAAGTTTGAGGATTCTAGGTCCAACCATTCTCTAGTTATTGATCGGACATAGTTTCACCGCAACCTTGACCCATGACCTAGTGACCCCAAAATCAATAGGGTCATCTACTGGTCATGACCAACCATCCTTCCAAGTTTGAAGACCCTAGGTCCAACCATTCTCTAGTTATTGATTGGACATCGTTTCACCGCAACCTTGACCTTTGACCCCAAAATCAATAGGGTCATCTACTTGTCATGACCAACCATCCTTCCAAGTTTGAGGACCCTAGGTCCAACCGTTCTCTAGTTATTGATCGGACATCGTATTAATAGTCAAGGTCACCACGACCTTGACCTTTGACCTAGTGACCCCTCTACTTGTCATGACTAACCGTCGTTCCAAGTTTGAGGACCCTAGGTCCAACCGTTCTCTAGATATTGATCGGACATCGTTTTGATAGTCAAGGTCACCGCGACCTTGACCTTTGACCTAGTGACCCCAAAATCAATAGGGGTCATCTACTTGTCATGACCAACCATCCTTCCAAGTTTGAGGACCGTAGGTCCAACCATTCTCTAGTTATTGATCGGACATCGTTTGTGACACAGACAGACCTACGGCCTTGACCTTTGACCTAGTGACCCCAAAATCAATAGGGGTCATCTACTTGTCATGACCAACCATCCTTCCAAGTTTGAGGACCGTAGGTCCAACCGTTCTCTAGTTATTGATCGGACATTGTTTGTGACACAGACAGACCTACGGCCTTGACCTTTGACCTAGTGACCCCAAAATCAATAGGGGTCATCTACTTGTCATGACCAACCATCCTTCCAAGTTTGAGGACCGTAGGTCCAACCATTCTCTAGTTATTGATCGGACATCGTTTGTGACACAGACAGACCTACGGCCTTGACCTTTGACCTAGTGACCCCAAAATCAATAGGGGTCATCTACTTGTCATGACCAACCACCCTTCCAAGTTTGAGGACCGTAGGTCCAACTGTTCTCTAGTTATTGATCGGACATCGTTTGTGACACAGACAAACCTACGGCCTTGACCTTTGACCTAGTGACCCCAAAATCAATAGGGGTCATCTACTGGTCATGACCAACCACCCTTCCAAGTTTGAGGACCCTAGGTCAAACCGTTCTCTAGTTATTGATCGGACATCGTTTTGATAGTCAATGTCAATGCAACCTTGACCTTTGACCTAGTGACCCCAAAATCAATAGGGGTCATCTACTTGTCATGACCAACCATCCTTCCAAGTTTGAGGACCGTAGGTCCAACCATTCTCTAGTTATTGATCGGACATCGTTTGAGACACAGACCTACAGACACGCAGGCAGAAAAAGTTTTGATAGTCAATGTCACCGCAACCTTGACCTTTGACCTAGTGACCCCAAAATCAATAGGGGTCATCTACTTGTCATGACCAACCATCCTTCCAAGTTTGAGGACCCTAGGTCCAACCATTCTCTAGTTATTGATCGGACATCGTTTGTGACACAGACCTACAGACAGACAGAAAGCACAAAATCAATATGGCTCCCCTACCACACTTCGTGTGGGGGAGCCATAACTAGTGTATTACGAGACACTTGTGTATTATGAGAAATAACTCATAGCCTTATTGCACGCCCAGAAGCCATGTTATGTGATAAAAGATGATACATGTCGCTGATGAGTCTGAATAAGATGAAAATAGTGTAACAAGCATGAAGATTCTGCCTTGCCTATTCTCCATCAGCCTTTCAAAATTGTCTGTTCCATTTATCTGACATTTCTAAGAACTAAGTCTTACCATTGCTGTTGCAGTGACATCAGCATTTCTCAACAATGACCTTCAGAGTCGATTATCGACGTTAAGTTGCTATTCACTGTTCTTTTGTCTTCAAATTCCATCCCACATAAGTACTGTATAACACTCGACCAATACCAGCTTTTTGACTTGACTGAATTTGTTGCCAACCAACATCATTCTTATGTGGCTTTTGGCCCCAGTTGGCAGGGTCTGAAGAAAAGCCACCTTTCATTTCCAGAGGGAACAGGAAAACTGAATACCATGGTTTTGAATTTAATGCGGATCAGGATATTCATTTCTAGAAGTCTGCTTCATTAAAGAAAAGTTTTGCTCATCACCATTCATCACCATTCCCTGTTCCAGCTCTGTGTGAGCTAAGCTGTTAAAAAGAGGATCTTACATGACTGTGTATTATTGATTTTAATAAACGAGTTGAATAAAATGATAGGACACGAAGGCTTTTGCCGAGTATCCTATCTTTTTATCCAACGAGTTTATTAAAGTCAATAACACACAGTCACGAATGTAAGATTCTGTTTATCACATAACCCACCTAGGACGTGATAGTTTCACTTTAATGTGGTCAATTTTCCTTATAAACGGCAGCAATTTGTAAGGCAAATCATGACGTCGTTTTGTTGTTTACACAACGTCGCTATGTTACGCGGTTGTTGTCACATAAAACATCTGAAGCATGTTGATATAATTACAGATACTGGGCACTCAATGCATGAAATGGGTGCTACGTGAGGTAGACGATGGTAAACTCTCACTAGACGAGGTCAGGGATATGTTCCCAGTATATTGGTATGTACACATCAGGGATATGTTCCCAGTATATTGGTATGTACACATCAGGGATATGTTCCCAGTATATTGGTATGTACACATCAGGGATATGTTCCCAGTATATTGGTATGTACACATCAGGGATATGTTCCCAGTATATTGGTATGTACACATCAGGGATATGTTCCCAGTATATTGGTATGTACACATCAGGGATATGTTCCCAGTATATTGGTATTTACACATAATCCTGTCTTGTAATATTTCTGTAAAGTTGCCAAATTCTGGATTTAAATTATGTTATCATCCGTAAACAAACTTATAAGTTATTGTTTCCATTGCATTGAGGAAGATTGCTTTTATTTGGGGTCAAAGGTAAAGGTCACAGGGGATAGAAGGAAACATCTCCATCCACATGTCTACATAACTATTAGTTCATATACCAGCGGTACTTTCCTTCCACAAAATTTACAATGTGTCTTTAAATAAAATGAATATGATAGCATCTTGGACGTTGCCATAGAACAATAAATTTGCAAAAAAATCTGTGTAAAATTTTCAGTCCTGTCTTTGCAATGGACTAATGAATTATTTAGCCCAGAAATGTCAAATACAGTTAAAATGTAACCTTTGTTTCAGGTATTTCTCAGTCATCTCAAAAATTCAAATTTACCATACTGTCCATTTTTTTAGCCCGCTTTCACAAAGTGAAGTGTTGGCTATATAGGAATCGCGCTGTTCGTAACGTCCCATCGCGTCTGTTGCCTCCCTTTCCGTCGTGTCTCATAACACATTTATGTCCCGTCCCATCGCGTCCCATAACACATTTTTGTCCCGTCCCATCGCGTACCATAACACATTTTTATTACTTGCATTCCTCAAACAGCTTTGACTGGGTTGTTCCCAAACTTCATATATACATAACAACTGATGAACTTATTATGCCCCTCTACATCACCCATTGTTGATTGCCTAATTTAATACCGAATTATGGCCCTTTGTTTGACTTACAAATTAAGCGGGGGTATTCATCACCTTCAGTGATGGTTCTAGTGTTGTTTGTTAGGGGTCAACATGTAAAAGATAAATAAAAAAGGTCTTTGGGCAAAGAAATCTTCTGTAAACAATTCTGATCTATTTGCCATGTGGCTACTGTTTATTTCACCTACATGTACTATTAACTCTTTATACCAGCCCTGAGAAAGTTTGATTTTGATACATAGAGGACCTTACATGAGTGCCTATTTAATTTATTAAACGAGTTGTATAATATTATATGATGTGAGGCTGTGCCAAGCATCATATTGATTTTATCCAACAACTTTAATAAATGCAATATTAAATAGACACGAATGTGAGATTCTGTATATCAGAAAAACTCCAAAAAAACCTGAAGCAACATTTATTAGTGTAGCTGCCTATATATAACAATGTCATGCAATTACGTTGTATGTTTGTATGAGGTAAAAAAACGAAAATGGAACTATCTCATCGATTTCTGTAATCCTGTATTGTAACGGTTCAGAAATCGACAGGACAATTCCGATGTACTCTGAGCTGAAAGGAATCGACCAAATGATGATTCGGCATTTATTTGCATATTTATTTCAGTAGTGTACCGTAATATAATAAATATATCATGGCTTTATTACACTCCCTCACCACCAGTTATGTGATACATTATGATATTACTGGTGTGGCAGACACGCCATTCCAAAGCTATTATAGAGTAATTTTATACCCCTGCTTTCACAAAGTGAAGTTTCGTAGTCGATAGTTTGAATTGAATTGGGGTTTTAAGGCGCACCAACACATTACAGGTTATATGGCGCCTAACAGGCATGAACATGCCAGGCTCATCTTCCATGTACATCGAGATAAAATATGGAAAATGGGCCTAGAACCTTCTCACCCTGAACTGCAGAGTTGCTGCAAATTCTATCCTAAAAACTCCAATTACGCTGGAGCCACGTTTATTGTCTTTCTGCCACTGCTCTTAGTGATATGAGCGAGATGGCACCTGAACAATGCAGGGGTCATGATGAAGACCTTTAATGAGCATGAACAAAAAATGACAAAATGAATATGAATGGGGGGTCCTACCCCTCTGCATGTGACGATGTGTTTGCAGTGGTTGTATTCTACCCCGGCAACCACACGGGGACGTAGTCGATAGTCTGACTTGAATAATAGTAAATGACATTTTACATTTAAATGAGGATTATTACACCCCCACCCAGGTCTTCTGGCTTCAAGATATATAAAGCATACATTTTGCAGCGGTGAAATAAATTGGTGCATTTTTCCATGCAAAATGTATCACAAAGTGCAATACTTCTCAGAAAAAAATATTCTTTACTGGCCGAATGAAGCGTGTTTTTGTAACGAAAAAATTCATACTAATAAACTGAGATAATACTAATAAACTGAGATATAAATAGTTGCTGTTATAACAATTTTAGAGACAAAAGTCACATGTAATCATCAATGTAATCATCAAATAAGTTAACTGGTAAAAGTTTGGCACTTGTAGGGATACAGTGAAATCATGTAAATATTGGTTCAAAATAACCTATTAACAAATTAAAAGTTATAGGACAATCATTTCAGAAATATTACTATCATACAACTAACAACTAAAAGAGTAAATCTAAATCAGAACTAAATAGACATTTTCCTTTCATTTTAAATTTAAATGTTTAACCCAAGTGATTCTATACCCACTAACTCACTGTACTATGAAATCTAGTTTAGAAGCCCAACTTCAGATCAAGTTTAGAAACATAGCCCCCCACACAAGCATTTTGGAGGTATACTTCGTAAAATGAAAAAAATGGTCTCAAATAAAACGCCCCACAGGGCACGAAAATTTCACTGGTACGCTCTCGATGACGAGTGCTCATTGATGCAGGACGAGTAAAAATTCAGATAAATTCTTTAACAATTTAACCGTTCAAATATTACATAAGACGAGTAACTCAGAAGTAAATTTTCCTTTCCTAGCCCCACCTTTTGTATAATGCAACGCCCCCTGGGGGTATTAATATGGGGTATTAGGTATATTAGAAAACGCTAAAATATGGCACCCTTTATAGAATTTATCTTTGATGCCCGTAGATAATAGTGTTAAGTGTTAGACAGTGATAGAATTTACCTTTGATGCATACAGATTTGTATTTAAGCCTTAACGTTACTTTCCCTTAATATATATTTGTATGTACCACCTCGCTTCCGTCAGGGGCTATCAGTCCCAATTTAACCATGGTTATGCCCAGTTTATTTTATTGATCAACTTTCTGTATATTTCAGGGCCAGGTTCCTGAACGACACAGGTGCCAAGGATAAGATTGATATCAACTTTACAACGCAAACATCAGGGGCCTGTGGGACTTGATGATTAGGGCTGTCACATTTACACGTGAAACATATTGTTTTCTGTAGATCTAGTATACGTTTACAGAATTGGTATTCCGTTTAAACGAAAACGAAAGTCAGATCATACTAAGACGTAATTATTGAATATATATATATGACGCATTTGCTCTATACCTGCAACGTCCATTCCGTCAGAATGTGTTTTCTCAGTAGCCGCTGGAACTTTCATACAACTGCGTGGTTCTCTTGAATCAGATTTGTTAAAAATGCTTATTTTTCTGAATCAGCAAATTGCGATCAACAAAACAAAAAAACTGCACAAGTAGAATAGTTGACTAATGCAATCCGACCTACTGACACGCATTCTTGGTAACCTATCGGCAGGTATTATTTCTGATGTCATTTATGACTAATTTGTGTTGGTCGTTTAAACGGAATAGTTTCGTGTATTTAGTTCCTTGTAAATGTTTACAAAATTCAGTAAACGTGACAGCCCTCTTGATGATTTTTTTATCAACTTTAATTTACCTAGACAAATAATTATTAGTCCCCTACTGCTAGTAAAGTAGGAATTACTGTAGATTTCTCTTCATTTGTATCTAGGGGACCTTAGTTGGGAGTCTCGGAATGACTGGTGAGGTGGGACATACATTTTTAGTATGCCACAAATGAGATCTACAACTGTTCAAAAAGTGAGGATCCTACTCACAACCCATGGATCACAAAGCCATCATGCAAACCGCTGGACTCATGGCAACTGCCATGTTCAGGTAGAACATCAACATTGGCTTGACAATGCATGATTGAAATTGCAAACAATTTGTTGTAGGTTGAAGCATGATGATCCACTCTGCTTCTTCCATATCCAGACCTCAATATAAAAGTCATCTGTTCTATGGATACTTTTAAAAAGTCGCTATCCCGCCAACAACAGCCAAATTTTACAACATGTGCACCCTTTCTAAACCTACTGCCCGTTGACGGGCATTTGTTGATTTACATATACAGTTTATATTACTACCATATCATCCCTTGTTTGTAAATAGTTTTATATTTATATAGTTACATTAATTTTTAGCTCTACTGATCAGAGATCAGCAGAGCTTATGCCGTGGTGCGGAGTCCGTCGTCCGTCCGTCCGTCTGTCCGTCTGTCCGTCTGTCTGTCCGTAAACTTTTATTTGTAGCGACTTCACAGCTGAAACTACTGGATGGATATTCATGAAACTTTACAGAAATGTTGCCCATAAAGTCTAGTTGATCCTAGCAAAAATTCATGTTGATGTGAAATCCAAGATGGCCGCCTAAGCTAAAAATAGAGTTTTAAAATACAAGTTTGTAGCGACTTCTTCTTGAAAACTATAAGTGATATTGATATGGGACTTTTTCTAAAATGATCAGCATGACATGATGTTGATCCTAGTCAAAAATCGTTTTGATTCAACGTTAAACATGGCTGCCAGCGGCCATCTTTGTTTACATAGAGTTATATAGTAAAAACTTGTAGCGACTTCACAGCTGAAACTACTGGATGGATATTCATGAAACTTTACAGAAATGTTGCCCATAAAGTCTAGTTGATCCTAGCAAAAATTCATGTTGATGTGAAATCCAAGATGGCCGCCAAAGCTAAAAATAGAGTTTTAAAATACAAGTTTGTAGCGACTTCTTCTTGAAAACTATAAGTGATATTGATATGGGACTTTTTCTAAAATGATCAGCATGACATGATGTTGATCCTAGTCAAAAATCGTTTTGATTCAACGTTAAACATGGCTGCCAGCGGCCATCTTTGTTTACATAGAGTTATATAGTAAAAACTTGTAGCGACTACTCCTCTGAAACTACTTGGCGGATTGTCATGAAACTTTACAGGAATGTTGCTCTTGATGTCTAATTGATCCTATCAAAATTTCAGGTCGGCCGGAAATTCAAGATGGCCGTCACAGCTAAAAATAGATTTTTAAAAAATAAGTTTGTAGCGACTACTTCTTGAAAACTATAAGTGATATTGATATGGGACTTTTTCTAAAATGATCAGCATGACATGATGTAGATCCTTGTGGAAAATTATTTTGATTTGACGTTAAACATGGCTGCCAGTGGCCATCTTTGGTTACATAGAGTTATATAGTAAAAACTTGTAGCGACTACTCCTCTGAAACTACTTGACGTATGTTCATGAAACTTCACAGGAATGTTGCTCTTGATGTCTAGTTGATCCTAGAAAAATTTCAGGTCGGCCGGAAATTCAAGATGGCCGCCACAGCTAAAAATAGATTTAAAATAAATAAGTTTGTAGCGACTACTTCTTCAAAACAATAAGAGATATTGATATGGGACTTTTTCTAAAATGATCAGTATGACATGATGTTGGTCCTTGTCGAAAATCGTTTTGATTTGACCTTAAACATGGCTGCTTTGTTTACATAGAGTTATATAATGAAAACTTGTAGCGACTACTTCTTTGAAACTACCTGATGGATTTTCATGAAACTTCACAGGAATGTTGCTCTTAATGTCTTATTGATCTTAGCAAAATTTCAGGTCGGCCGGAAATTCAAGATGGCCGCAACGGTTAAAAATAGATTTTCAAAAAACAAGTCTGTAGCGACTACTTCCTGAAATCAAAATCAATCAGTAGAGCTTCAAGGTCATTGACCTCTTGTTAATTACTACTTCATTTCTTCATCTTTCATAAGTGTTTGCGCACAAGATGACCTATTTACATGTATGTGTCAACGTGCCTTAAAACACCATTCATTCATTCATTCTAAACCTACTGACAACGAGGTATATATATTTAAGAACTATTGGTCAGCCATCTTTGAAAAGAAAATCCAAAATGGATGGGGTATGGTTAATTGAAGTCTTCATCCAAATGCATATTATACGCATGAACAATGTCAATGATATAATTGTTGCTAATTCAACACTATTGATTTGAGCATAATATCAGAAACAATATTTATGTGGCAGAAATAGTGCCCTTTATATTTGAAAAGTTTAGTACAATTTTACTCAACATGCAGAGCTCAACTTTCAGCCAGGTTGGTTCATATGCATTACACTGAGAGTATGGGGGGAGACATATGCTTTTGTTACAAAAACAACCCCGTCTAGTTTTAATTAATTTTCGTACACAGTTCGCTAGCTTGGTTAGTAATTAAAGTAAACAAACATTATTCTCAATAATACCCGATCAGGTTTACGACAATACCAAACTCAACGTCTACCAATATTATGGCAGACTGTGATAACAATGACAGCCCACCAGGATACGGGTAGCGAGCGGCTGATACAGAACATAATCTGGGTAGCAACACGGCTGATACAGATTCTCAAATTATTTAAGTTATATCTCTTTGTCAGTAAGTGTAAAAACTGTACATATGTTGTAAAATTTGGCTGTGTTGGCGGGATACAAAATTAATGGAATAACAATTAATATTATTTTTAAATATTTATACAAGTATAATATTATCGCATTTATATAAACATCATTTTTGTGCGATGTAAATATTTTACAGATTTGTTTGTTTTTACTGGTCAGGGGCCACTTTCCGTCAATTATATAAACAAAATCTATTTTTTCAGATTAATCTATGTATCCTAACAATTTTTACTCTATTTTCTATTAGGTTACCTCTTCCTGGAAATTTGATACCAAAGAATTATTTTTTATATAAATTATCGAAGTGGCACGTGACCTCTTTATAAATAGACTAAAACTGAGAAATCATTTTGTTTACAAGCCCAGTTTCCGTCATGTATTTAATTGTGTGATATATTCAACTAGGTCAAGATACAGTAAACTTTTATGAATCAGAAACTTGTTTGCAAGTATATTCAACAATTTTATTGTAAAAATGGTATGTTTGCATTGTTCCATCAGTCACCTCGATCGCTATAACAGTAACGTCAATGTAAAATGTTCAACGACATATTACACTGTAACGATGTGTAACTCTGTGTAAATCAAACAGATACAGGTTGTACAAGTTAACTGCATCCACTGAAGAGTGATACAAATATGACGTCATTACTGTTATTTTTTTAATAGTTTATTATGCGGCAGTATGCGCGCGCATCCCCCAACGCCATATAAGGAAGTAAACACAATTTTCGAAAAAATCCCTTTCATTTTTGTACCCCTTATTTACTTTTTGGTTGTTTTTTCTGTTTCCAATCTTCAGTTCTAAACGTCTGACAATAAGTGACATCGCGTAAGTAATTTACAGTGTAAAAACAGTTTTTAAATGAGAATGACAGAAACTGGGCTTGGACGGAAACTGGCTCCTAACCAGTACAGTATTATTTGTATTTGTAATAGTCTATTTTAATAATAAAAACTTAGGAAATTTAAAGGAAAAAGACTTTAGACTTTTCTTCAACTTTTCCATATATAGAAAGCCTTCTGTACATTATTACGACATTTCAAATGTCGTGCCCTGTGTGGTTTCCTGGCAAGAATAGGGCCAGACAGAGGGGTAAAATCACTCCGAATTCATGTTCATTTTTCCACGTTCATTAAAGATCCTCCTTGTGATCCCTGTATTGTTTCAGTTGCTACTTGAGTGGTGGCAGAAAGCAATGAGTGCGGCTCCAGTAAACAAAGTGATCCATAAAGGTCCTCCTTGTGATCCCTGTATTGGTTCAAGTGCTACTTGAGTGGTGGCAGAAAGCAATGAGTGTGGCTCCAGTAAACAAAGTACAATAGAATTTGAATCAATTCAATTATGTATCGTAAGAACTGGAATTTTTAGTGGTAAATAAAAATGCCTTACTTTTGAAAATCGGTTGAGAAATAAATATTTTACAGCCCAAATGATTTTTTGATGGGGCTTTTCCCATGTAAATTCCTTGTTGGTGGGACAGCAGAAAATTAAGAAATTTCAAATAACTTCATATTTTGCTATAAAATTTTCAGGGTGTATTAACGAATATTCAACAATTTAAAACAATTTTTAGCTCTACTGATCAGAGATCAGCAGAGCTTATGCCGTGGTGCGGCGTCTGTCGTCCGTCCGTCTGTCTGTCCGTAAACTTTTTTGTAGCAAATACTCCTCTGAAACTACTGAATGGATTTTCATGAAACTTTACAGAAATGTTGCCCATGAAGTCTAGTTCATCCTAGCAAAAAGTCATGTTGATGTGAAATCCAAGATGGCCGCCAGATCTAAAAATAGGATTTTAAAAAACAAGTTTGTAGCGACTACTTCTTGAAAACTATAAGTGATATTGATATGGGACTTTTTCTAAAATGATCAGCATGACATGATGTTGGTCCTTGTCGAAAATCGTTTTGATTCGACGTTAAACATGTCTGCCAGCGGCCATCTTTGTTTACATAGAGTTATATAATGAAAACTTGTAGCGACTACTTCTCTGAAACTACCTGACGGATTTTCATGAAACTTCACAGGAATGTTGCTCTTGATGTCTAATTGATCCTAGCAAAATTTCAGGTCGGCCGAAAATTCAAGATGGCCGCCACGGCTAAAAATAATTTGTCAAAAAACAAGTCTGTAGCGACTACTTCCTGATATCAAAATCAATCAGTAGAGCTTCAAGGTCATTGACCTCTTGTTAGATAAAAATTCTAAATATTTTTTTTCATGCAGCAGAAATGCCCCATCAAGAACAGCTTTCGCGCATGAAATGTGTATTTCTCAACCGATATTGAAAAGGAAAGTATTTTTATTTACCGCTAAAAATGTCTGTTTCACTGATATACAACTTATTCAGGTACTAGATGAACTTTGTCTAAAAAGTACAAAAAAACTGAAACTTCAAAAGACAAACAAGAGGCCAAAGAGGGCCTGTGGACGCTCTACTGACTAACATGACTCTTATAACATCAATGAAGCTAGAGACTGCCATTTACGTTTTTTTTTGAAAGTTTTGGTCAAAATACAGCTTATCAACTAAATCAAGGGCCATAACTAAAGAATCTGGTAAAGTCTGGTAAAGATCAGATGAAAAATGAAGGCCCTACCGTATTAACGAGGCAAAATATAGCATTTTGAACTAAATCAAGAGCCATAACTCGTCTGTTGCTGGTCCGACTGGTCCAACATAGAGCTAAAATCAAAAAAAAAAATCAAGGGCGATAACTCAGCTGTTACTGGTCCGATCTGTCTGGTTTTCGAACTTGACCGCGCTATTATTGACATCAACAATCTGATAAAGTTTGGTAAAGATCGGATAAAAAATAAAGTCTTAACGAGGCAAAATATAGCATTTTGAACTAAATCAAGGGTCATAACTCCGCTGTTACTGCTCCGATATGAATGGTTTTCGAACTTGTCCGAGCTTTCATTAATATTAATAATCTGATAAAGTTTGGTAAGGATCAGATGAACAATGAAGCCCCTATCGTCTTAACGTGGCAAAATATAGCATTTTTAACTAAATCATGGACAATAACTCCGCTGTTAATGGTCCGATCTAGCTTGTTTTCGAACTTTTCTGAGCTTTCATTGATATTAAAGTTTGGTAAAGATCAAATAATAAATGAAGGTGCTAGAGTGTTCACAAGGCTTCATATGGCATTTTTCAGCAAAACATGGGCCATAACTCCATTGAAATTATTTCGATCATGCTGATTTTCGAACTTGTTTGAGCTTTCATTGATATAAAGACACTGGCAAAGTTAAGTAAAGATCCGATTAATATTGAAGGCCCTAGAGTGTTCACAAGGCAGAAAATAGCATTTTTCAGAAAAAACAAGGGACATTAACTCCAGTGTTACTGATACGATTTAGCTGGTTTTCGAACTTGTGCAAGCTTTCATTGATATTAACAATCTGTGCAAGTTTGGTAAAGATCAAATAATAAATGATGGTGCTAGAGTGTTCACAAGGCTTAATATGGCATTTTTCAGCAAAACAAGAGCCATAACGCCGGTGAAATTATTCCGATTTGACTGGTTTTCGACCTTGTCCGAGCTTTTATTGATATTAACAACCTGTTAAAGTTTGGTAAAGATCGGATGAAAAATGAAGGCCGGAGAGTGGTAACGACAAAAGTTAACGACGAACGACGGACGGACGGATGACGGACAACTCGCCATCCCATAAGCTCTGCTGGCCCTTTGCCAGTAGAGCTAAATATCAAGCGTCTGCACCGACAGGTGGTGCTTTTTGTTTATCTAGATGTAAATGGAGAGTGGGTCTGGTCTGTTCATTCCTGTTGGCGCCACAACATTTATGTATTTGGTGCGCCTTAAATACCTGTTCAGCTCAACTCAAATGTTAAGAGAAATTTAATAAATAAATCAAAATACCCTACAGCTACTGTCAGGTAAAATGCTATTTAATAAAGCTACACATGAAACATTTGTCAATTTACTCTTTAAAAAATGTGTAGTTATTAAAAGTATGAAATTGAAGGTACCTTTTATTAGATTATCCTTTATATTCGGTAAGTATTCTCTAAATTATCTTCAGTAATACCATCAAAATTACATTCGTTTTATACCATTTTAGGAAATATTTTCAATAACATGTTCAGTGTTTTTGATACGGCTACCTATTGATATTAATACAATTTCAAACTTTTGGCAGCACAGGGTTTTACTAACACATACAGGCATTCACGACTGAGCATGGAATTACGTCCATACTGACGCAATGTCATCGCTTGCTCAACTCCGCCCCCTACCTCGCTGGCTGAATGTAAACAGGAGTGTGAAAATAAATCTCGATTTGAATCCGGCGGAGATGTGCTTTAGGCATATAAACCAGCCAGCATTACAGTAGAATTGCTTGAATTGAATTTGGGTTTTAAGGCGCACCAACACATGAAAAGGTTATATGGCGCCTGAAAGGCATGAACATGCCAGGCTCATCTTCCATGTACATCGAGATAAAATATGGAAAATGGGCCTAAAACCTTCTCACCATGAACTGCAGAGTTGCTGCAAATTCTATCGTAGAAACTCCATTTACGCTGGAGCGACGTTATTGTTTTTTCTCCACTGCTCTTTTGATGCGAGGGAGATAGCACCTGAAACAATGCAGGGATCATGATGAAGACCTTTAATGAACATGAACAAAAAATGATAAAATGAACATGAATTTGGTGGGATTCTACCCCATCTGTTTATCCCTCCAAAGGGATCTGCAGTGGACCTATTCTTTGCCCCGTGACCAAACGGGGCCCCCGAGAACCACACGGGGCAGAAATGCTTGAGATATACCTTGAGATTTGCTTGAGAGATATACCTTGAATATGCTATTTTGAAAGTAGTAAGTTCCATCACTGTTCATGTTCTGTTTTGTAATGTTTCTGCATACATGTAACAGGTGTCTCAAAGAGGTTGATATATGGCAGTACTCTGTCTTCCAGTGATAATTTGCCCCGGAGAAAAAAAATGGCACTTTGGCTAAAACCTTCGAGCCATTATTGTTCTCCAGGACCGTTATCACTAGAAGGCACAGTTCACCCATATATTAACCTCTAAAAATTACAATACTATCTGATAATTGTTAAGATCCATTAATTATTTGTATAGGTCACCATATAAAGATTAAAAGAAAAATACAGAAGGTTATTTATATACGTACTCGACCCTGAAACACATATATACACTCAAGAGATAAGAAAACGCGGGAATTTCCGCTATATATTGTATATACTGCACACTTAATTCCATATAATATTCCAAAGAAATACCAAGATTTTTGTAAAAGAAGAGGCCCAAGAGGGCCTGTGGACGATCTACTGGCTAACATGGCTCTTATAACATCAATGAAGCGAGAGACTGTCATTTATGTTTTTTTGAAAGTTTTGGGCAAAATTCAGCTTATCAACTAAATTTTTAACTAAATCAAGAGCCATAACTCCTGTTACTGATCCGACTGGTCCAACATAGAGCTAAAAAAAAAATCAAAAAAAAATCAAACAAAAATAAAATCAAAAAAAATAATATAATTAAAACAAAAAAAATCAAAAAAAAAAATCAAAAAATTATAATACAAAAAAAAAAGAAAGTCATAAAATCTGGTAAAGTTTGGCAACGATCAGATGCAAAATAAAGGCCCTATCGTAAGACGAGGCAAATTATAGCATTTTTAACAAAATCAAGGGCCATAACTCCGCTGTTACTGGTCCGATCTGTCCGGTTTTCGAACTTGACCGCGCTTTTATTGACATTAACAATCTGATAAAGTTTGGTAAAGATCGGATAAAAAATAAAGTCTTTGAGGCAAAATATAGCATTTTGAACTAAATTAAAGGGCAACAACTCCGCTGTTACTGGTCCGATATGAATGGTTTTCGAACATGTCTGAGCTTTCATTGATATTAACAATCTGATAAAGTTTGGTAAAGATCGGATGAACAACGAAGCCCATATCGTCTTAACGAGGCAAAATATAGCATTTTTAACTAAATCAAGGGCAATAACTCCACTGTTAATAGTCCGATCTAGATGGTTTTCGAACTTGTCCGAGCTTTCATTGATATTAACAATCTGTGCAAGTTTGGTAAAGATCAAATAATAAATGAAGGTGCTAGAGTGTTCACAAGGCCTAATATGGATTTTTTCAGCAAAACAAGGGCCGTAACTCCATTGAAATTATTTCGATCTTGCCGGTTTTCGAACTTGTTTGAGCTTTCATTGATATAAAGACACTGGCAACTTAAAGTAAAGATCCGATTAATATTGAAGGCCCTAGAGTGTTTACAAGGCAGAAAATAGCATTTTTCAGAAAAAACATGGGCCATAATTCCGGTGTTACTGATCCAATTTAACTGGTTTTCGAACTTGTTCGAGCTTTCATTGATATTAACAATCTGGGCAAGTTTGGTAAAGATCAAATAATAAATGAAGGTGCTAGAGTGTTCACTAGGCAGAAAATGGCATTTTTCAGAAAAAACAAGGGCCATAACACTAAGTGTTACTGACCCAATTCAGCTGATTTTCGAACTTGTCCAAGCTATAATTAGTATTAACAATCTGTGCAAGTTTGGTAACGATCAAATAATAAATGAAGGTGCTAGAGCGTTCACAAGGCAGAAAATAGCAATTTTCAGAAAAATCGATTTGGCTGGTTTTCGAACTTGTGCGAGCTTTCATTGATATTAACAATCTGTGCAAGTTTGGTAAAGATCAAATAATAAATGAGATGCTAGAGTGTTCACAAGGCTTAATATGGCATTTTTCAGCAAAACAAGGGCCATAAATCCGGTGAAATTATTCCGATCTGGCTTGTTTTCGAACTTGTCCGAGCTTTCATCGATATTAACAACCGGTTAAAGTTTGGTAAAGATCGGATGGAAAATGAAGGCCCTTGAGTGGTAACAAGACAAAAGTTAACGACGGACGGAAAACTCGCCTTCCCATGGCCAGTAGAGCTAAACAAGAGGCCCAAGAGGGCCTGTGGGCGCTCTACTGGCTAACATGGCTCTTATAACATCAATGAAGTGAGTGACTGCCATTTACGTTTTTTTGAAAGTTTCGGGCAAAAAACAGCTTTTTAACTAAATCAAAGGCCATAACTAAA
The DNA here is from genome assembly GCA_037043455.1 of Cyrtodaria siliqua. Classification (NCBI taxonomy): domain Eukaryota; kingdom Metazoa; phylum Mollusca; class Bivalvia; order Adapedonta; family Hiatellidae; genus Cyrtodaria; species Cyrtodaria siliqua. Next base: position 10,799 of record JAWPHD010009404.1, on the reverse strand, counting down.
GAATCTGGTAAAGTTTGGTAAAGATCAGATGAAAAATGAAGGCCCAACCGTATCAACGAGGCAACATATAGCATGTTTAACTAAATAACTAAATCAAGAACACCTCTGTTACTGGTCCGACTGGTCGAACATAGAGCTAAAAAAAAAAAAAAAATTGCAAAAAAAAAAAAAAAATCCAAAAAAATGCAAAACATTTCAAAAAAAAAAATTCAAAAAAAAAAAAAATCAAAACAAAAATTCAAAAAAAAAAAAAAAAAATCAAAAAAATTCAAAAAAAATTCAAAAAAAATAATCTCTATACATGTCTATGTAAAACATGTGACCCGAGGGTTACCATTTGAACAAACTTGGTAAAGGACCATAAACTTACAGCAAATGCAAAATATTAAACCTCTGGCTCTTGCAGTTCCAGAGAAGATTTTTTTCAGTTTTTCCCTATACAAGCATTTATGTAAAACTGTGACCCCCGGGGCGGGGCCAAATGTGACCCCAGGGTCCCCATTTGAACAAAATTGGTAAAGGACCATAAGCTTATAGCAACAGCAAAATATTAAACCTCTGGCTCTTGCAGTTTCAGAGAAGAAGATTTTTTAAGTTTTTCCCTATACATGTCTATGTAAAACATGTGACCCTTGGGGCGGGGCCAAATGTGACCCCAGGGTCACCATTTGAACAAACTTGGTAAAGGACCATAAGCTTTTAGCAAATGCAAAATATTAAACCTCTGGCTCTTGCAGTTCCAGAGAAGATTTTTTTTCTTCAGTTTTTCCCTCTACAAGCATTTATGTAAAACTGTGAATCCCCGGGGCAGGGCCAGATGTGACCCCAGGGGGCCAGATGTGACCCCAGGGTCCCCATTTGAACAAAATAGGTAAAGGACCATAAGCTTATAGCAACACCAAAATATTAAACCTCTGGCTCTTGCAGTTTCAGAGAAGAAGATTTTTTAAATTTTTCCCTATACATGTCTATGTAAAACATGTGACCCTTGGGGCGGGACCAAATGTGACCCCAGGGTCACTATTGTCACTATTTGAACAAACTTGGTAAAGGACCATAAGCTTATAATAAATGTAACATAATCAAACCTCTGACTCTTGTAGTTGGCGAGAAGAAGATTTTTAAAAAAAAAATCCTATATAAGTCTATGTAAAACTGTGACCCTCGGGGCGGGGACAAATTTGACCCCCGGGTCACCATTTGAACAAACTTAGTAGAGGACCATAAGCTGATGCTACATGTATTACATGAGAGCTCTGTGCCATGTGGTTCCAGAGAAAAAGATTTTTTTCAGTTTTTCCCTATACAAGCCTATGTAAAACTGTGACCCCCGGGATGGGGCCAAATGTGACCCCTGGGTCACCATTTGAACAAACTTGATAGAGGACCACAAGCTTATAGCAAATGCAAAATATTAAACCTCTGGCTCTTGCAGTTTCAGAGAAGATGATTTTTTAAGTTTTTCCCTATACATGTCTATGTAAAACATGTGACCCTTGGGGCGGGGCCAAAAGTGACCCGAGGGTCACCATTTGAACAAACTTGGTAAAGGACCATAAGCTTATAGTAAATGCAAAATATCAAACCTCTGGCTCTTGTAGTTTCCGAGAAGAAGATTTTTTAAAAAAAAATCCTATATAAGTCTATGTAAAACTGTGCCCCTCGGGGCGGGGACAAATTTGACCCCAGGGTCACCATTTGAACAAACTTAGTAGAGGACCATAAGCTGATGCTACATGTAATACATGAGAGCTCTGTGCCTTGTGGTTTCAGAGAAGAAGATTTTTAAAAGTTTTTTCCTATATGTCTATATGAAAAACATGCAAAACCTCAATATACAAATTTTGGACCCCCGGGGCACGGCCATTTTTGACCCCGGGGACTTTATTTGAACAAACTTGATAGTCTAGGCGTTGGCGATCATTTTAAAAGAAAAACTGTTGAAATCTGTCCAGCGGTTCTGGAGAAGAAGATTTTTTAAGGTTTCGACCATATATGGTAATGGCAGCCATCTTGGATGTAGCATTGACCTAATTTTAACAAATCTAAAAAGCATTCAACTAAGGATCATCCACGTGAAGTTTGGTCAAAATTAGCCAAGCGGTTTCTGAGAAGAAGTCGTTTGAAGAAAAGTTAACGGACGACAGACGACAGACGACAGACAGACAGACGACGGACGACGGACAACACAGCATCCCATAAGCTCTGCTGGCCCTTGGCCAGTAGAGCTAAAAACAGTAGCAGTTAGAGAAAGGACACAACAATGATGTTGTAGACGTTTTAATCACAGTACACCTTTTTTTATCAAGAAATTCATAAATGTTGAAGTTCCTCTTTAAAAAATTGAGCCATTTCAGTACTATATTTAATGTAAAGGGTTTGTAAAATTTTGCATCCTAAGTTTGCTCACATGCTTGAGCCAAACGCACACTCATACGTCAATAATGAAACTTTGAAGGAATACTAATAATCGTGTTATGTGTTGTTTTAGTCTTTTTCTCTGAAAGGAAAGGTCTAACGTAGCCATATACCATTCGATTAACAGCAGCATATTACACATACAATATATAGCGGAAATTCCCATGTTGCGTTTTCATATCTCTTGAGTGTAGAGCCCATTATTTTTATATGCCGTAAGACGTGAAGTATTATGTTGTGGCGTAGTCTGTCCGTCCGTCAAGTTTTGCGATGTCCACTCTCGAACTCAAACAAATATTATCCAATCATTATGAAACTTGAAAACAACGTTTATGGGCATAATATCTCGGTCAAGTTTGAAAACCAGCCCAATCGCCCCAGTAACAACGGTGTTATTGCCCTTCAATTATTGAAAATTGACAATTTTGCGATGTCCGCTCACCGAGTCCAACAAATATTATCCAATCCTTATGAACTTGGAAATAATGTTTATGGGCATAATATCTCAGTCAAGCCAGCCCAATCGGCACAACGGAGTTCTGGCCATTGAAAATCGCCCCAGTAAAAATGGAGTTATGGCTCTTTATTGAAAATTGACAATTTTAACGATGTCCGCTCAATAACTTGAGTATTTGTTGTTCAATATTTATGAAACATTGGAATAATGTTTACGGGCATTATATCTAGGTCAAGTTCGGAAACCAGCTAGATCGTCCCGGTAACAACGGAGTTATGGCCCTTTATTATTGAAAATTTACAATTTTGATGATGTCCACTCAATAACATATATTCAATCTTGATGGAACTCGGTCAAGTTCGAAAACCAGACTAATTGCCCTGGTAACAACGGAGTTTGTATTATGTCGCAGCATTGTTCGTCCATCCGTCTGTTATCACAGTTACAAATGATCCACTACCAACTGGCGTATTTTGTGTCCAATGGACACTTTTGTTACTTTTGATTGGTTGGTTGGTTAAATGGTGTTTTGCATCATTTTCAGAACACTTTAGCATATATATAGAACATAGGTCAAATACTTTTCAAGTTATGGTCAAGTTAAAGTGTGACAGACAGATGACAAAGAGGCAGGCAACACAATTAAATCAGGTTTAAAACAAAGATCAGGGCAGGAAAATTTGTTTCCGAGTTACTCGTCCTTCAATAAGCACTCTTCATGGCGAGCGGATGAGTGGAATTTTCGTGCCCTGAAAGATAGTGGCCGCTGGATACAATCTTGGACGCCTGATCAAAATAATTTTTATTTTGAACTACACTTCATGCTATTTACTATGGTAAAGGTTAATATCTCTGCCGCTGCCTGCCCAGCGAACGTTCTTCAAGATAATTATCGTTATTTTTTTCCGGTTGGAAAGTCTGTTTATAACAAAATCAAGGAAAAGCCGACTTGTGATTTCAAAACAAATTTATTGTTATAATTATAATTTATAGGAAAACTTTGTCCCAATTTAAATAGTACTTTTACATCATCATGAATAATAAAGATGCCATTCGTAGTAAACAAGACTGCCCTGATCAAACGGTATCATACCATTGATGGAACAGGCATACTTTAAACATCAGGACACATGTATTTTGTCAATTTTTTTAATAACATGTATAGAAATCAAATCTACACCAGTAACTCGACTAGTGTTTCTTGAGATATTTTTTCTGAATTATTGCATATATTATTAACGTTTAGGAACCATGACTTGTGTTTTCATGCAAATTGTTCAATACTATAACAGAACATATTGGCCATATAGTGTCCATGTAATACCTAGGTTTATTTCTGCTATTTTCTAAATTCTTATCGTGAATATGCCAAAATTCATATCCTTGAACGGATTTTATTCATAGTAAATATCAAATGTTGCTTCTAAATAATTTTACACACATATACTACTCTTCACTGTATATCTGCACTCACTTCTTCTTTGCGGCTTTACTTTTCTCTTTTTCACTCTCCTTCTTTCTCCATCCTTTCCTGATTCCTTCTCTCCTTCCTTTTCTTCTTTCTCCTTTTTGTCTTTCTTTTCTTTTTCTTTAGCTGGGTCCTTTCCTTCATTTTTTTCTGCATCACGATTCTGTATTTTATTGTTTATAAGATTATGCAAGGCTATGATGGAACGTATGAGAGACGCAATTCACAACTAATATGTGAATCCGTTTGTTATCGTTTGTTTTAACGTACATGGCTTTCACAAATTGTTGCAAATTGACGTCTGGTAGGAGGTTAAACACGTCCTGCAGCTGGTAGATGATCTGATGGTTGATTGGAAGCTGCCCAGACATGACCTTCTGTAGGTAGCTGTTGATATCTGTGGCGTGGTGGTCTAACCCCTTGAGACCCATAAGCTGACTGGTAATTCGCTGAGACAGGGGTACCGACTGTTGTGTCTTTAATGTCCCTGTGGAAATCAAGTATATGAATAGCTAATGACATTTTTCTTAACTTAACATAGAGATTATTTAACTGCTTGGTTTGATTAAGGGAAATATTATACAAGTTGCTAAGTTGCTAGGCATTTGGTTCTTTTCACGAAAGAGAGTGAGTGAAAAAACAAAAATGCCTAACATCAAGTGAAGGATTTTCTTATAACCAAACTCAGCAGGGTAAATAATCTATTACAGTTTAAGTCAGTTTGTGAATGCTTTAAGCGAAATATTTTGCCTTGTTGAATGTTCTCGGGAAATTATGACAATGCCTTATAGAAGTCATGACTTAACATCACAGTTATGTTTGTGTTCCCACTCAGGCTATAAATTTACAGCGATTATGGATTTTCGTTCACTGAGAACTCCTGATCTTTCACCCTTACAATAGTAATATAAATGTGATGTGTAATGTACAGTATGAATGCCATTCAAGCTGATAAGACCTGCAAAAGATCTTTAACACATTCTGTAATTTTACGAAAATCTTCGGTTAATATTGCTTTAGAACAGACTTACCAAACGATATACAGAATTAATTTTTAATACAAGCAATATTTAAGATACTATTTTATATTCATATCTGTATAGTCATGAAAATTTGAAGAAGAGTTACTATTTATTTAATACTATTTTATACATTATTGTGCATCTTAAGAGTCACTGTTCAATCTTTCCATAATGTCCAAGCAAAGCGAAATCCACTGGTGTTTTCTACATGGGGTACTAAGGAAAAAAATACTGATGTGTTTTTAAACTGTATATTGGGGGGGTTGGCGCAAGACTGTCGTAACTGCATATGAATAAAGAAGGAGATAAGTCTTGCTCCACTCCCCCCCACCCCCCGATATGGAGTATATACATGTATATGCAGACTTTTATTTAAAGAGGTTTGGCCATGTTGGAGGTTATGACAAATATACTGAGGGGCTATTCCATTAAAATATACGTGGGAACCTAGGAAGGCACTTTTGAAACTGAAGACCCACACATAGATCTATGGAAAATTTAGCTGAAAGAATCAAATTTTTGGAAAATAGTGTTCACTCATGAATAGATATTTATTAAATTGCCTTCCCGGGGTACTGGGTATGTTTTAATGGAATAGCCCTAATTCCACAGTTTAAGCCCACAACAGCGACACTAATCTATTGACTGTATATCAGCTTTAATACACAATCTGCTACTTTGTCAAACAGCAAAACGAAGGCTATATGACCATCCTGTTGCACCACTTGTACACCATTTACATGAATGCAGTCAACTGAAGCGTAAGTAATAATGGCTTAGCGAAAGTTTCCCAATAGAGTTTTTTGTTTTTGAATGGTGTTCTACGTCATTTTCAGAACATTTTAGGCCATATATGAGACAGACAATTTTTTGTGGTAGCGGGCAGATCATCCCATTTTTTCTGGGTAGAACCAGTATGGTATACCTCCCGCCATCCATAAAGAATCGACACTTTTCTCACTTAAAAGGCTCCCAGTGTACACAAACTTTCTTGCCTCTGACCACTGCCGGTTTCGAATCCCACTGTCAGAACCAGAATTGACACTGTCTCACAAGCTCCTTGTGGGATTTCGAACCCGCAGTGGTTAGAGGCGAGAAGGTTTGCATACACTTGGAGCTCAACTTTAAGTCATATAAAGTCTTAAATGAGCTAAAAATGACGTAAAACACCATTCAAAACAAACAAACAAATCTACTAGAAAACTTGCAATGTGTTTTTTTAGTGTAGTATCATTCCCCACTGTTAGCACATACATACCTGAGAAGATGTTCTACACCGACTTCTTCAGCTTCCTCCGCCCCTATCTCACTGGCTACATGGTCAAATGTCTTGCTGGTTGGGTGGTGCCATCCTGAAATACATAAAACAAAATATTACATTTGATCAATCAAAGCAAATCAAATTTACTGGTAATTTGAGAAAAAGATGGACTACGGTAATAACACTAATTTCCTGAAAAAAATATTTTCTTAGTATAGGATGGAGGCTATGAAGAGAAATCTTCATTAAGAAACCGAAAGGGAGGGAGCGTAGCGAATAACCGCAGTTCTTAATGGTGAAGATTTCTGTTCATAGACTCTATCCAACTTTTAGTGTTTGCCATAGGTTTTACTGATAGTCTCTCTCTCTCTATATATATATATATATAGGTCACGCTCTTCACCGCGAAGACTGCTTATAGTAAAATCTTCATGAATAAATGATGCAAGTATTTGAAAATCTGAAACAACTAGGTTAAACCCTAAATGAATTTAGCAAAGTGCAAGTCTTTAACAAGAGCTGTCGGAGAACAGCGCAGCTCGACTATTCGATTTTTTCGGAGAATAATAAATTTATAGCTAGTATATACCATCAGAAAACAAGGCTACAACAATGTGGGGTGGGTTGGGAGCACAACATAACTATGTGTAAGAATTGACCAAAACTACACAGAAAATATGTAAAAAAAAAAAAAAAAAAAAAAAAAAAAAAAAAAAAAAAAAAAAAAAAAAAAAAAGAGGCCCAAGAGGGCCTGTGGACGCTCTACTTGCTAACATGGCTCTTATAACATCAATGAAGCAAGAGACTGCCATTTATGTTTTTTGGAAAGTTTTGGGCAAAAAACAGCTTATCAACTAAATCAAGGGCCATAACTAGAGAATCTGGTAAAGTTTGGTAAAGATCAGATGAAAAATGAAGACCCTACCGTATTAATGAGACAAAATATAGCATTTTTAACTAAATCAAGAGCCATAACTCCCCTGTTACTTGTCCGACTGGTCCAACATAGAGCTAAAAAAAAAATTAAACAAGAGGTCAATGACCTTGAAGCTCTACTGATTGATTTTGATTTCAGAAAGTAGTCGCTACAGACTTGTTTTTTGAAAAATTATTTTTAGCCGTGGCGGCCATCTTGAATTTCCGGCCGACCTGAAATTTGCAAGGATCAATTAGACATCAAGAGCAACATTTCTGTGAAGTTTCATGAAAATTCGTCAAGTAAATTCAGAGGAATAGTCGCTACAAGTTTTCATTATATAACTCTATGTAAACAAATGTGGCCGCTGACAGCCATGTTTAACATCGAATCAAAACGATTTTTGACAAGGACTAACATCATGTCATGCTGATCATTTTAGAAAAAGTCCCATATCAATATCACGTATAGTTTTCAAGAAGTAGTCGCTACAAACTTGTATCTTGAAAATCTATTTTTAGCCATGACAGCCATCTTGAATTTCCGGCCGACCTGAAATTTTGCTAGGATTAATAAGACATCAAGAGCAACATTCCTGTGAAGTTTCATGAAAATCTGTCAAGTAGTTTCAGAGGAGTAGTCGCTACAGGTTTTCATCATATAACTCTATGTAAACAAAAAATCGCCACTGGCAGCCATGTTTAACGTCGAATCAAAATGTTTGACTCTGATAACCATCATGTCATGCTGATCATTTTACAAAAAGTCCAATATCAATATCACTTATAGTTTTCAAGATGTAGTCGCTACAAACTTCTTTTTTAAAAATCTATTTTTAGCTGTGGTGGCCATCTTGAATTTCTGGCCGATCTGAAATTTGCTAGGATCAATTAGACATTAAGAGCAACATTCCTGTAAAGTTTCATGAAAATCCGCCCAGTAGTTCCAAAGGAGTAGTCGCTACAAGTTTTTACTATATAACTCTATGTAAACAAAGATGGCCGCTGGCAGCCATGTTTAACTTTGAATCAAAACAATTTTTGACAAGGACCAACATCATGTCATGCTGATCATTTTAGAATAAGTCCCATATCAATATCACTTATAGTTTTCAAGAAGTAGTCGCTACAAACTTGTATTTTGAAAATTTATTTTTAGCCGTGACGGCCATCTTGAATTTCCGGCCGACCTGAAATTTTGCTAGGATCAATAAGACATCAAGAGCAACATTCCTGTGAAGTTTCATGAAAATCTATCAAGTAGTTTCAGAGGAGTAGTCGCTACAAGTTTTCATTATATAACTCTATGTTAACAAAGATGGCCGCTGGCAGCCATGTTTAACGTCAAATCAAAACGATTTTCGACAAGGACCAACATCATGTCATGCTGATCATTTTAGAAAAGTCCCATATCAATATCACTTATAGTTTTCAAGAAGTAGTCGCTACAAACTTGTTTTTTAAAAACCTATTTTTAGATCTGGCGGCCATCTTGGATTTCACATCAACATGAATTTTTGCTAGGATCAACTAGACTTCATGGGCAACATTTCTGTAAAGTTTCATGAAAATCCATTCAGTAGTTTCAGAGGAGTAGTCGCTACAAAAAAATGTTTACGGACAGACAGACGGACAGGACGGACGACGGACGCCGCACCACGGCATGAGCTCTGCTGATCTTTCTGCTGATCTTTGATCAGTCGAGCTAAAAAAATGTAAAAAACATTATTTTGAAAAAAAATAATTAAAAAAATGTAAAAAAAAAATCAAAAACAAAAATTCAAATAATAATATAAAAAGAAGAAAGTCATAAAATCTGGTAAAGTTTGGCAAAGATCAGATGCAAAATAAAGGCCCTATCGTAAGACGAGGCAAATTATAGCATTTTTAACAAAACCAAGGGCCATAACTCTGCTGTTACTGGTCCGATCTGTCTGGTTTTCGAACTCGACCGAGCTTTTATTGACATTAACAATCTGATAAAGTTTGGTAAAGATCGGATAAAAAATAGTCTTAACGAAGCAAAATATAGCATTTTGAACTAAATCAAGGGCCATGACTCCGCTGTTACTGGTCCGATATGAATGGTTTTCGAACTTGTCCGAGCTTTCATTGATATTAACAATCCGATATAGATTGGTAAAGATCGGATGAACAATGAAGCCCATATCGTCTTAACTAGGCAAAATATAGCATTTTTAACTAAATCAAGGCAATAACTCCACTGTTAATGGTCCGATCTAGCTAGTTTTCAAACTTGTCCGAGCTTTCATTGATATTAACAATCTTTGCAAGTTTGGTAAAGATCAAATAATAAATGAAGGTGCTAGAGTGTTCACAAGGCTTAATATGGGATTTTTCAGCAAAACAAGGGCCACAACTCCTGTGAAATTATTTCAATCTTGCTGATTTTGGAACTCTTGTTTGAGCTTTTATTGATATAAAGACACTGGCAAAGTTAAGTAAAGATCCGATTAATATTGAAGGCCCTAGACTCTAGTTCACAAAGGCAGAAAATAGCATTTTTCAGAAAAAACAAGGGCCATTACTCCGGTGTTACTGATCCGATTTAGCTGGTTTTCGAACTTGTTCGAGCTTTCATTGATATTAACAATCTGTGAAAGTTTGGTAAAGATCAAATAATAAATGAAGGTGCAAGATTGTTCACAAGGCAGAAAATGGCATTTTTTCAGAAAGAACAAGGGCCAGAACTCTGGTGTTACTGAACCAATTCAGCTGATTTTTCGAACTTGTCCAAGCTGTAGTTGGTATTAACAATCTGTGCAAGTTTGGTAACAATCAAATAATAAATGAAGATGCTAGAACGTTCACAAGGCAGAAAAATAGCAATTTTTGAGAAAAAAACTAGGGCCATAACTCCGGTGTTACTTATCCGATTTGGCTGGTTTTCGAACTTGTCCAAGCTTTCTTTGATATTAACAATATGTGCAAGTTTGGTAAAGATCAAATAATAAATGAAGGTGCTAGAGTGTTCACAAGGCTTAATATGGCATTTTTTCAGCAAAACAAGGGCCATAACTCCGGTGAAATTATTCCGATCTGGCTGGTTTTCGAACTTGTCCGAGCTTTCATTGATATAAAGACACTTGCAAAGTTTCGAAAAGATTTGATTAATAATGAAAGGCCCTAGAGTAAAAAAAAATCAACGGGTGGTGCGGGGGGGGGGGGGGGGGGGGGGGGGGGGGGGGGGACGGGGGGACGGGGAAACATATATGTGTAAAGAATTGACAAAAGCAA